>CM045496.1:24358685-24515848 GCA_024704745.1 Rosa lucieae | reverse complement strand
ACAATAACTTTTAATTATTGATCTTTCCATTTTAAAGAATAAAAATAAAATATAAGAATACATGCTAAAAATAGTTTGATGATATGGCACCTACCACATCATTTGGTATTGATATTTGGTATAATTATTTGGGATCTCAAGCATTTTTGAATATGAAATAAACATACAAAGATGAGGGAGAAGATCACCAGGATTTATTTCTGATCATTTTAATCATCAATCCACACTGAAATCTATGTGTATTAAGAGCATCTTTAGCAATGCTAGCCATTTTTGAGTCAAATTTTAGCTAAAATAGCTAAAAAGTTATTTTAGAGCATCTCCAATGGGTTTGTTATGACAGGACCCGCCCCGGATTTCACCCTGAAATCCGAAGAGGCCCTGCGGGGCCCACCTTAGAAGAAATTCTACCAAAAATTTGACAGAACTTCCCCCAAAAATGGACAACCCAAAACCTGTAGAAAAACAATTACACTTCTAAATCATCCATCCTTATTCTCCTGGAGCCACCCTGCTCCCTATATCACAACATCTCTCATATCACAAAACAATTCTGAAACTTAAGAATATTAATCTCAAGAGTTATCAGAGTAATCTATTTCTCAGGCGTACAAGAAGGTAGAATACAAGATAAACGACCAATACTTTTATAATGCGGAAGCTATGACAGCTATGCCTCAACTCCAAGTACGCTCGACCTCAAGCTAAACTGGCCTGCAAACTGGGTATTTAAAACCGAAGGGCCCAGGGGAAAACATTTAAAATCCGTTAGAGTGAGTGGACGAAAAATAAGTAATTTCAAATGAATAAGTAAAACTTAATGCTTTCCCAAGTTATTCTCTAAAACCTCGCATGCAGTAACAATCTTGAAAACACTCTTAATCATCCTCTTTACTGAAATCCCAATCACGTAACGAGAACATCTTGAAACCTCTTAAAATCTCATCCTCAATCCTTATAAAAACATCCTTTTCATGAGGCTCGTTCGATGACTAGAAAGGACTGCTGTCTAGTCATCTCATGCCATCTAGGAGGGACTGCCACCCAGATGACGCATCGGAAGGGACTGCCAACCGGGATAGGAGGCGGTGGATAGATGGGACTGCCAACTACCCACATGTAGTAGACAGGACTGCCGACTAACCACAGGTAGTAGACGGGACTGCCGACTAGCTACCTCATGTCATCTGGAAGGGACTGCCAACCAGGTGACACATCGGATGGGACTGCCAACCGAGCTGTAGTCTGGAAGGGACTGCCAACCAGACTATTACCTAGAAGGGACTGCCAACTAGGTAAGATACGCATGCGCCAAAACTGGCCTCCTTAATAAACTGAATAGCCTCCTCAAGAACTGAACATAACCTCTTTCAATCACTTGCTTTCGGAAAGAAACTCGATATTACCTCAATAAATCAATAATAATTCACCGAAAGCATAACTCAGGATTATCTCGCTAAATCAAACCTCAATATCTCAATACATCCTCGAAAGCATCCTCGAAAGCATAAAATCAAATACTCTGTAAATCAATAAATGCTTTCGGAAAGAAAACTCAATCTAACTTCAAGGCTGATTAGTGCGGAGCTCAAAGCTCAATAAATCTCGATAATTCAATCATGCTCAGAAATTCGATGAAACATTCGTATTCGTGAATCCTCATAAAAACCGATATTCGAAATCCATAATTCTCATAATATTTGCTGAATCAGGCACTTCCCGAAAATCATTCCTCAACTCAATAACTCATGAATGACTATCTCAAAAATCTACTAAAAGCCCTCGGGAAGGAATTTCAATACTAAACTCATAATTCATAAATAAATCTCGATAAATCAACGCTCAAATATTCAAAATATAATTAAATCTCAATTGGAAGAAAATAATAATAATACTACATGCGGAATTAATTTAAAAACAAATGTCCACTCACAGTACTATTTAGGCGACCATGCATACGAGTTCCTTCGTCAAGCAATAGCTCGGTACATCGCCCTGTACACAATTATATTCCGTGAATAGTTATTCGACAAATTAATACGATTCCTAAAATCAATTCCTCATAATTACATCTGCACTTCTCCTTGGATGCAACCCAAATTATACCACTAATACCAATTCGTTAATTTAAAGGTTCCAAGGCAGAACCGAGAGATATCCGACGGTCGGATTCTCGTAATTCGATAATCGAAACCCTAAACTTCAAAAATTCATAATTAAATCCAAGCTTCTCCAAAATTCACCAAATTTCATATACAAGCTCTAAGATAATTATAGAATTTAACTAGCTAAAAATTGAAATTTATAAACTACCCTAGCCGCCGCTACCGCCGCCCACAGTGGCGGCGCCGCCGCCACCATCTCCGATGGCCACCAAAATTTGGTAGTAGCACCTTCTCAACACACTGATTCAACTTCTCAACTACAACATTCCCAAATAACAATTAAAAACGGCCGAAATCGATCAATGAACAAAAACCCAGAAATCCTCAAGAACCCTAGAATTTCAATTCGTCGATTCGGCATCTACACACTAAATCGTGATACAAGGCCATAGGGGAAATGATCAGTGATGAAAACCGAACCTTCGATGGCGAAATGGGGACCGGAGGTGGCCGGAATCGCCGGAAATCGATGAAACCTCTGTTCGGCTACAGTGACCGTCCTCTTCTTCTCATTGCTGCACCTTCCACAGTTCATATTAGGCTACCAAACGAACCCAGAAATCAAGAGAATGAAGAGAGCTTTCCAACGACACCTTACACGTCAAAATCCGTCGCCGGATGGAGGAGATATGGCCGGAAGAAGGTGACGAGGTCGGAGAGGAAGAGAGAATCGGGGAGAGAGAAAGGAGAGGGCTCGGTAAGTTTCCGAAAATGGAAACTTACCACAGTAACTCGTCCTATTTATAGAAACTTACCATGAACAGTAACTTTACCATTTCGCTTATAACTTTTGCATACGAACTCCGATTTTTACGTACCACATATGCACGCGCTCGGTTTAACGTCCTCTACAACTTTCATGAAGGAAATTTTCTCAAATTTTGACCCGAAGAAAAAGTCAACTTTTAGGGCCCCCCTAAAAGCATTGAAACGACAGTAAAAGTGAAAGTAAAAGTTGTTTACCGTCCAAATGACTAGTAAACCGGTGAATTCGGGTTCGGGACGTCACATGTTATTTGGCTTTGGTCAAATTTGAATTTGACATATGACATGGCAAATTTGATGTAGCAACATTTTGACAATTTTTAGCTCCAATGGAGATGTCAAATTTGAATATTACTTTAATATATAAAATTTTATTTATATATTAAAGTAAACTGGAAACTGGAAACAGAAACTGCTTGAAAACAGAAACAGAAACAGAAACTGGAAACTGCTTGAAAACTAGCAGTTAAATAGCAGCAAACAGAATCAGCTTGATTTTGATAGCACTCAAATGCAACATCACATGAAACCAACATCATGATACAAACTGAAATGGATTGAAAACAGAAACACAAACTGGAAAACGTGCAGTCAAATAGCAGGAAACAATGACAACTTGAAAGAGTTTGCAAGCAGTCAAATACATGATCACTGGAAGTTGCTCAAACTGATACAAACTAAAATGGAAACCAAAAACCTCACACTTCATATATCACCTTGGAGAATTTTCATCTGAAGTTTGGAATAATATGCCCTCCGAAGTCGATCCCATAAGGCAAGTAATCAGCTCTTGCCAAGGACTGAAGCTGGTTTATTTTGCCATTATCAACCAAAGGATCCCCAAAGTTCAAGACCAAAATCACCACACACACCACCCACATTTTCTTCACCATTCCGACCATAATGCCCAAATTATAAGACCTAAAGAAGGTACTTAAACCTAGCAAAGAAAAAGAAATTTGATCAAGATGCCAGCTGCTAGAAGAAACAACTAAAGATTAGGGAAATGTATAAATGGTGGAAGCTGAAGGACAATGGTACTGGTTTTGGGTCTGTGAGTGTGTGTGAGGATTAAAGGTGACATTGATGAGTATATATACATCAAAGCAATGGCATTTGATGGCCTAGCTTTTACAGTTGAGGAAAATGAAGTTCACTAGCTGCCACTGGAAAACGATACATGCACTAAAGATTCTTGAACAAGTGAATAACAAACAAGCAAACAGAATTAGCAAAGTTCAGAAAATATACCCTCCATGGGGGAAGATCAAATTCTAATATTAAACAATAAGGATATGTTAACACCTCTCTGAACTTCTCAACTCAGGACTCCAGAAATCATTTGAATATCATCCTAATGACTAGGATTTTCTGCAAGTTATAGTTCTCCCATCCCCATTCCTCATTTCACAAGAAAAAGACTTTCAAACCGCACCAAACCAGAAACTAATAAGCACTTTACAACATTGACCAAGGACACAAACTAGAGAACTGAATTGTAGGAAATACACCATTCACCATATTGCATGTGTTGTAGGAAATACAAATGAAGCTTTCAATTAACATATCCTTTTTCTTTTGCTTTGTTCTAGTAAATAAGACACTGTAGTTGATTCAGAAAAGGGGTAACAATAAAGAATACCAATTGGACAATTAAGCAAGCAACAATGCAAGGTACCAAACTAAGAACCCAGCTCAAATTTATCAGCATAATAATGCTACACCTATAAAATACTAATCGAAAACATGAACAGAAAAACACTTGAAAGCTTTCATCTTTCTCCCTTTCCCTCACTTTCCCAGCAACCCAATAAAGAGCAGACTACAGAACTACAAGACCCAGATCCAAAACCCCTCAAACTAACCAAAAAGATCAAAACTTTACCACATGAAACTACAAATCCCAGCCAAAGAGAAAAATGGTATGCAAAATATGGCACTGCTGATCGACAACCTAAATAAACCACAGTAACCTCCTACATGTTCTCTTATAATGTCAACTACAAGATGTATGCATTTGCATATACTATCGACGCCAAGATGTATGCATTATTCATACTATCAACTATGGTCTAAAGTTTTTACCTCCCTTGAGACCACCACAAGCCTGTTTCTATCTAACCAACCTCCAGCGGCAGCGTCCAATACTAACAAAGCAAGAAAACAGAAAAAACTATCAAAATAAGATTTTTATGTTGAAATTCCAATACAATGCATAGTATCAAAATCAAAGATTTACCTGCAATAGCTCCTTCACCTCTCATTGCTGTACACCCTCAATTATCTGTGCCAAGATAAAAGTAAATGTCAAACCGAGAATCAGACTTTATCTAAAACATTTTGATCCATGTTCCTAATATTGAAGAAGAAAAAAGAAACTTGAAGAGAGGAACCTCGAAGTTTTGGGTTTTGGGTGAGACCAGAGGAAGAAAGAGGCGAAAGGGAAAGAGATCGAGAGAGAGCGAGAGGGAGAGAAAGAAACAATAAAAAAATAAAAGACCGAGAGGGGAGAAGCTGTCAAATTTGACAGAGCATGGTCTTATGTCAAATACACGTGTAATAGACTGATGGGTTGGAACATAATTTGGTTGGTCAAAAGTATACGTTAGCTGTATAGATGGCAAAAGACCCATCTGTTGGAGATGGTCTTAGCTAGCCACTTTAGAATTATGTCTGCATCAATGCTCTCTATTTTAGCTAATTTTAAATTTATATTATTTTTTAAATGAATATTAAATAGTTTAAATGTTTTATAAATTACATAAAATAACTTAAAAGGAAGATTTTAAATTATAGAGAGCCTCATCTCGCTCTCTATATTTAGGAGCGAGATAACTAAAAGTTATAATAGAGAGCCACTTAGGAGTCTGGTGCAGCTGCTAAAATAGATAAAAAGCTAAACATGCTCTCCAAAATAGCTAAGGAGCCAAAATAGAGAGTCTGCTAAAAATGCTCTAAGTATTAACAACAATAATACAAACGGTATCTGTGTGAGATGCAAACATGTCTCTTCTGACAAATATTGACACTGATGTCAGTGGGAAAGTAGCAATTGTTATAGATAACTGTATTAAACAACATACAAATATTAGTGTCATTTCGACATTCACATGGACGACAGTGTGAACATTCATTGCTACAGATGTTTGTGGAAAATAAAATTATTTTGCAAATTATAATTTTGGTATTAGTAACAAATATCTATGTATAAATAGTTCACATGGATATCAGTATAAGTTAAATATTTGGTACATACAGACATCTGTGAGAAAGTCTAACCACACTGATTTCAGTGAGTAATAGTGTGACCATATTCTTATATAGGACCCAGTCATTCAATTCACACGGATATCTGTATCTACAAGTTAAAACCCAACAATGATTTTTTTATCAGTGTGAGAGTCAGTGTGTTTAAAATCTGTGTGGATTGCTCTTTTTGCTAGTAGTGTTAGGAATGTGTTAATAAAATTTCTCATTAAAGAAGATGACGTGGAATTTTTTTTTTTTTTTAAAGGTTCTTTTCGCATGTTCTTACTGCCTTATTTGTGCTTACTGTTATTTAGTTTAGTAACTTTAGTCTCTTTTGTAAGTCTCTCCCAGTCCTCAGTTCAATTCACTAACTCGTTATTGTGAATTATGTGATAAAAAAATAATAATAAATAAAGACAAAGTTTAGTCTCCCTTATATAAGTGGAATATCATAAGGTTGGATTGGCAAATTGGGTAACATGAATTATACATTATTATGTGATAATAAAAAAAAAAGTCTATAGTAGGGTAAATGACACATCTTTCCAAAACAAAAAAATTATAACAAATTACATATAAGTTATTGGAAAAAAGATGACTTAACAAATACATCATTCAAAGATTGAATTAAACATATAAGGACTAAATCTTACAAATAAGGACACAATGTGTTCTCCACTTGCCACATGTCATGAGTTAATTTATTTTTTTACCCTTAACTACTTATTTTAACTTCTAATCCCTTTATAGGATCAAATCTTACAAATAAGGACAATCTGCTTTCCACTTGCCACATGTCATGAGTTAATTTACTTTTTTACCCTTAATTATTATTTTTGACTTCCAATCCCCTTATGTTACTTTTTTTTTTTTGATAATTCTTTATGTTACTTTTTTTTTTTAGAATAATCCTTTTATGTTATTTTTTTTTATAGAATAATCCATCTATGTTACTTCTTTTTTTTCCTTGAGAATAATTTTTTTATGTTACTTCACAAAATCTCACCCTCCTACTACTCTCATCTCATTATCTAATCCTTCTACTGCACTCGTCCAATTCTGCTACTGCACTCATACTCGTCCAATTCTGCTACTACACTTGTACTCGTGTTCTGTTACTGCACTCGTCCAATCCTGCTACTGCCCTCGCTGCTCTCATACTCGTTCAGTTCTGCTACTACACTTGTATGCGTGTTCTGCTACTGCACTTGTCATCACCTAATCTTGCTACTGCACTCGTCCAATCTTGCTACTGCACTCGCTGCGCTCATACTCGTCCAGTTTTGCTTTGCTACTGCACTTGTACTCGTACTCTGCTACTGCATTCATCATCACCTAATCCTGCTACTGCACTCATACTTGTCCAGTTTTGCTCTGCTACTACACTTGTACTCGTACTCTGCTACTACTGCATTCGTCATCACCTAATCCTGCTACTGCACTCCATCAGTACATTTGGACAAGAAAAATAAGTAAATAATACTCAGATAGTAATAAGGATACCACTGTCATCTCTCCCCCAGTTCAGTATCAAGATGCTTAGTAAAAGAACGCAGCAGTTGTTATACTAATCAAGAATCAATTACTAGGCTTCTAGCAAATAGTTGCGGTGGAAAGCTACAAGTGCCGCATCAAAACTACCCAATACATGCCACTTTCGTTGTCACGAACATCACTTCTATAGCCATGTGTCATTTGCCACCTCTTCATCTCACATCATCCCTTCACAAATTATGATCAAATTGGGATCACTATTTAAAAAAATTAAGAAAGCCATGTTTAGTGAAACTTGATCATCTCCTGCTAGCACTAGTATGAACTCAAAATGAAGAAGAAGAAGAACTATAAACCCTTCATTATCTTTGTTCTTCTTCATGGTCAGGTACTTATTAAACAAACGAGAATTTAATCAAACAAAAATTAATAAGCAACTCAACTGCAACAACCAAAAATGTACTCAATCATATATAAACTTTACAATTAGGGGAACCCAACAATTGAACTTGACCCACAAACCCTTTCTTCAACCCAACTAGCACATCACACTTGACATAAATCCCATAATGCCCGGTCCTTATCCCTAGCCCCGCCACCTTCCATCTCAGCCTCCCCACCACCACCACCACCACCACCCTCAGCTTCTCCTCCTCTACCTCTGCCTCCGCCTCCGCCTCCCCTGCCGCGCTGTCGTAAACCCCTGGTCCGATCAAACCCCGACTAAGAATTCAGAAACTGCGACGACTCAGATCGCGTCGATTTCAATTGCATTATCAAATCGGAAGCCAAATTTAGAGAGAGAGAGAGGGAGAGGGTTGAAATTGGGGATCGTTTTTGTCAAGGTGAGGGTTTTTTCAGAGAAAGTTCTGGATGTGACTTTTTCTTTTCTATCGGGGACTCTTTAACTTTTTTTTTTTTTTTTGAATGCAAGGTTGAGTGCGTAGGTTAAGAGGTCGGTTGGGGTGTGGGTGAGTGGCATACACGTAAATATTTTATTAAATTGATCATTTTATATTAAAATTGAGAGTCAGGCTTACATTATTTGGCTTTTGGGTCTGGGCTCATGTCCTTATTTATACTAGTCTTGCCCACATATGCTATGCCTATGTAAAACAGTTTTTTTTTTTAAATTTTCTTTTTGTAATATTAATGATTGAAGTTAGAGAAATATGGGGAGTTATTGTAGATGAGGGCAATGAGAAGTTATCTACATAATAGGGTAGTGGGAAGTTATCCAAGTACAAAATGGGTTAGTGGGAACATATTTTTTTTTTTCTTTTAACTGTTTATCAGTATTTTATTATTTACTATAATACCCTTGAAATATTAGAAATTAATTAAAAATAATATATGATATGGGGGTCTTCGTGTCTTTTCACGTCTACTTTGGCTAACAAAGTGGGTTCTCTTAATAATAGTATAGATACATCTTTTTGAAAGTAAATTTTCTGTATTTACATATTTGGTCATGTGCTACTATGTAATTTTCTAAAAAAAATTAAATACCAAATTAGAAGTAATCAATAAAATTTCGGCAGTTACACATTTTTCTGCTTTTAGTGGTACTGCCGCACTGGGTAGCGGGAAACAATTGTAGGTTTAGGGTTTAGGTGTAACGTGGATTTTGAATGGCTTCAGAGTTCAAACCAGAGAAAAGGAGAAAGCCAAAAATAGTTTGGCTGCATACTTTTTTCATGCATCGTAGCTGTATTAGGTTGATAGGCAATGATCATCCCATTAGAACTATGTACTTGTGAAAAATGCACTCCACCTGTTTGTCAGTATGCCTATAATTAAGAACTGGCCATTGCCCGTTCGAGTTGGGTTTTGTTCCTTGGCCTTCAATAAAAGAAGAAAAAGTAAACAATTTCTGTACCTCGATAATATTTGACCTGTTTTGTCACAGTACTTTGTGGCTGTGTTTGCAATTTAGGCAGGCTATTTAACAGGTGTTTGTTATTTTCTGATGAAGCGCAGATCTCTGAAAGCTCAGAATTTGGCAGGAACACTCCCACCAGAGTTGGCGAGGCTTCCCTATCTACAAATAATGTAAGCACACACACTTACCACTCCATGTTTGAGTCATGCAAAGCAAGCAAAAGAGGACTTTTGATAATGCATATTGAATGTTCTGTTCCAAATCTCTAGTATCTATAACCACCACGACTCATTTTCTTTCTTCTTTTCTTCTTTAGTGACCTCTCCCGCAACTATCTGAGTGGTACCATCCCTCGAGAATGGGGCTTCCTGCCGCTAGTTACCATGTACTAAATTAACTTCTCTCTAGCTCTCTCTCTCTCTCTCTCTCTGTTTCCATGTGCCTGTGAGCGCACGCGCGTGTGCAATTAATATTCATCTCATGTTCATATTATCACATCAAATTTCTTTCATAAATGAAGAATCTAAGACAGCTTTATTGATTGATAGCCCTTTGGTGTTGACGAGTCATTTGAATCATAAATATTGAATCTTACATATGGTTTTGTTTGATTTCATATTTACGGCCAATTAGTGTTATGGAACCATTCTCCTTATAAAAATGATTCCAAGTTTCCAACTATGAGTATTGTTGCAGTTCCCTTGTTGGAAACCGTTTGACAGGTTCTATCCCCATTGAAATCGGAAACATTAGCAGCCTGCGAAGTTTGTGAGTGATTCCCCTTTTTTTCCTTTTTCCCTTGCTTAATATATGAAGTTGCTTAAAGAATTGATATCTTTTTTGTTTTGTGTGTAGGGACATCACTTCCAATAAATTTTCAGGACTTCCTCTGGAGCTTGGGAATTTAACCAGCCTAGACAAAATGTATGATATCTGGCCTATTGGAAATTTCCCCAGATAATATATAAATGGTTTATTTGATTCTCTGAGTTGTAAACAGAGGTTATTATCGCCAGTAAATCAGCTATCTGTTTGATCTTTGTTTAGAATTATTATCTCCCCTTTATTTTCTCTTTTAGGCTTCTTTCCTCAAACAATTTTACTGGGAAGTTGCCCGAAACATTTGCAAGGCTTACCACATTAACGGACTTGTAAGCTTTTTTATCATTTTTTCTTTCTTATTATGTTTCCTTAGCATCCTACTTAGTCCGTATAAATTGCAGTCTGAGATTAATTTGTAACAATTTTCTTTTTCCATCATTGCAGTCGGGTTGATGACAATCGCTTTTCTGGGAAGATACCTGATTTCATTCAGAACTGGAAAAATCTTAAAAAACTGTTAGTGTCTTATACGTGTTATCTCTCCTGATGGCTGATTCTGGACATTTTATAACACTGACTTAAATTATAACTTGTTGAAGCAGAGTAATTCAGGCTAGTGGTTTGACTGGGCCACTTCCATCCAACATCTCTCTTTTGACGGAATTAACTGACCTGTTAGTATAGCATTTGAGTTAATAGCTATTTATAAGGTCAGAACAGATTTGGAATTATCTAATTGCTATTCATGGTCGATTTTAACTTGCAGGAGAATTACTGACTTGGATGGACCTGAAGCACCTTTTCCTGCACTTGATAATATGATAAAACTGGAAACAGTGTGAGTTAATGCTCTAATTACAGATATGTATATATTGATGTACCAAAAGTCTTTGCAAAATAAAAGTTTTAGCGTTTATGTTACAGGATGTTGAGGAATTGCAATCTTACTGGAGAGCTACCTACGTATATATCTTGCAAAACTTACAGATTTGAAGAGATTGTTAGTATAAATGTTTTTCTTCTTGTGTCTCCTGTGTTCAGATAAATCATTTTCTTTCTAGATCTTATTATATTAAAGAGTCATTTTGGCATAATTGCATGACTTTTAGGAAATGTTAGAAGTGGTTCATAGATGCCGGTGTCCTGTAAGTATTGTTTTGATAATATCTACTGAAGTCCAATTATACAAATATGTACTCTAGGTGGTAGAAACATAGAGAACTATGAGTCTCTTCCAGTGAATTAAATTGAGAGTGTTTTATGTTGTGATCAAATCATATGTCCATTTTTTAATCTTTAATCAATGTAATCATGCGCGTTCAGGCATACACTGAGATTATATTTTAGCAGACTCAGGCTTTTATTGGAAACTTGCCTTACTCTGTCCATATTTGTCATTATTCGGAGGATTCAATTAGATAAGATCATAAGAAAACAATGTGAACTGTTCCAATAAATAGAAATATAAGAGGGAAAAAGGGAGAGGAAGAGCTAGAGCAAAACTTACTTGAAGTGCTACCTTCAGTTCCTCTGCATGAACACCCTAAATGTACAAGTTTAGAACATTTTGATCAAGTCTCTTGTACTTTTGTTTAATTACCTTCACTGCTACCATTTTCCTTGAATGGGTCGGCAACTTTAGTATCATTGTATTCCATATCCTTATCCACCGAGTGTTGGTATGCAGCCAATTTTGCACTTTTTTACTTAATTTCTGACTGATGATCATTTCTAAACAACATATAATCCTACTATTATGCACATGTTTGTTGTGTATCTCATTCCATATTGCATATTAATTATCAATTAATGAAGTGCTTAAGTCATATCTCATTAACAAATATAGAACTGCTTTTTTAAGTCTGTACTCCGTACTTTTATTGCAACAATTTCAGATCAGGTGCTTCAAATTATTCTTGACAATGACGGATTAGTACAATACATGTTAATATATATATATATATATATATATATATATGATTCTTAATCATGTTCTGGGATTTTGATCCTGCTATGACATGCTTTTGATATTGTTTTGTTTGCAGAGACCTCAGCTTTAACAAGCTTACTGGGAAAATTCCTAGCCCCTTTGTTAGTAAAGATGATTTGCAATACATGTAAGCAATTCAAATAATAGATTTTGACTCTCTTACACCAACATTCAGACAAATATTCTTCGGTGGTTCAACAAGCTCAAACTATCAATTGGTGTACTCTTAAACTTCAATAACAGATTTTAACTCACAACTGGTGTATTCTTAAACTTCAATAACTGTTAGAACTTGGTCATAACAAAAATCAATAATTTATTAAGGTAACTGTGGAATCGATCTCAAAGAAACTTTACAGACCGGGCCTGGCCAGTGCACTTTATTGTGGAAGCCTAGGCTAAATTACTAACCTATTAATCTTTCTATGATCATTTTGGAATTTGTTCATTTTAATCAAAAGCACTGGAATAGTTTAAAATCTATTGCAGAACTTTGTTAGTTTATGTACAATTTGTAGTAATTTATTTCTGTGAAATTCGGCCAAAAATATAAATTATCTCTTGTATGTGATTTTTCAGATAAAAGTATGATCCAAGGCACTTAGAACGGATCAAACATAAGCCAATTTTATATAATGAACACTGCATTTTTCACTCGTTTCTTTTTGGATTTAATATGTTTAGATTCTTAACTGGAAACTTGCTGAATGGACCAGTGCCCGAATCGCTGAAAGGAACCAGCATGTAAGGCCCTCTTCCAAATTTAAAATATAGTTAATTAATAAGGAAAACTACATTATCTATTACATGAAGCATAGTACATCCATTATGTTGTGAAATAGAAATTTGGAGCTTGATTTGCAATTATACCATCAACATAGCATTAACTGTAAACCTTTATTTTGTCTGCTGATTACTGGTATTCAATCTATGATAGCATTCTTAGATAGTACTTCTTAGTTTTGAGAGCATCCTAAAAAATTCCAAAAGTTTTATATATGATTCCTACTGCCCTAAACCCTAAACTCTAGAATTTTCCTATATATATATATATATATATATATATCTATACTAATATTAATAGAACAGGCTTCGTTAGCCAAAACTAAAAAAATGTACTAAAATACCCTTAAAATATTAAAAAACAAAGCACAATTTTCATTCTACAGGACATAATGGTCAAAACACTAAAACAATAAAAAAATATATTAACTACCCATTTTTAAACTGATAACCACCCACTTTTCCACACCCAAAGGGTGTGAGCAGTTTCTAGTATATATATATATATATACCGTAGCCGGACTGTATATATAGAATTTTTCTCAGGTGCGGACGTCCGTACCCAAATTTCAGTATGGATTTCCTGTTTTCAGCTACTTTCCGATCACATATTTTGATCTTAACCGTTCAGGTTTTAGATCCTAATGTATAGATCATCTCTACAAAATTTCAGCCAATTTAGTGATCGTTAAGGCATCCAAAACTGCAAATTACACGAACAAACCAAATCTGTCGAGCCAGAACCGTTCGCATACATTGTTGTAATTTGCAATTTTTGATGCCTTAACGATCACCAAATTGGTTGAAATTTTGTAGAGATGATTTATACATTAGGACCTAAAAACTGAACGGTTAAGATGTGAAAATGTGATTGGAAAGTGGGGGAAAACGGGAAATCCATAGCGTCCGCACGGTACGGACGTCGGCACAGTAGCCGGACTGTGTGTGTATATATATATACGAAAATGTTCTGAAGAGGACATCCGCAACCCAGAAAAAGTGCGGACGCCGCTCCTCCGGTCTCGATCGAGCGGCGACGGCGCGGCGCGGCTTGCCGGAGGGACGCCGGGGGTCGTGCGGAGGGGTATGCGGTGCGGTGGAGTCGCCGACGACGGTTCTGCGGTGCTGCACAGAACCTGCAACTGCAGGTGAGGTGGCTGCCCAGAAACCGGCAAGCCCGACCTCCTCAGACCTCGAACGCCACCCAGAAGAGGTCTGGGACGCCTCCGGCCTCCCTCAGGCCAGCCCCGCGCCGCCGTCGTCGCCTGGAACCCGCCTGCTGCATCGACGTCCGCACTTTAGAGAAGTGCGGACGTCCGCTTCAGAACCCGCTTGTATATATATATATACTCCAAAGACATTTTGAAATATATTGCTAGACTTAGGTCAGCCATGCTATATAGGATAAAATTCTGGGCAGTTGGAAAATAGCATGTTCATGAGATGTTTATCAGTTTATCAGCAATGCTGAAGTCTTGATGCATATCTATGTAAACATAAAGGGTATGGATCGAGGTGATCAGGAAAGATCGTATGATCCCAATTTAAACGAATATATGGCATTTTAATAGAACTAATGAAAGATCAATATTTATGAAGCCAATCTCAAGTACGTATTGTGCTACAGCTCTTTTGTTGCTGTATTTTGTTAATGTTTATACCCAAAACCAATTTTTTATGAGTGAAGAGACTTACGATATTATATGCCGAGTAATTGAGATGTTAGACCTAGAACATCCGTGGGGTTTTATATCCTCAACATGCTTCATCCCTCAGGCCTCAGCACAGATGAAACTACTTGGCGACATGGAGAATGAACATAATGCAATTTTTAATAAAACTTTGAAAATAAAAATTCATCAGAACTTCGTATTTCCTTCTTCTTTTGGTTTTGGGCCTGGTATGGGCTGTTTGGGAAGTTGCTCAGTTTTTTTCCTGCTTTCAATAAGCATTCTCTCCTGTTCTGCCCTCGATTGTAGTTGTTTGCTGAGCAGCGATGTACACCATGAAGATCTTAGGCATAAACGCTTGTCAAGTCAGTGGCTCTAATTAAGAGTTTAGTTGCTCTGTTCTATGCAATCTAATTTGTGCATTGAGATGACTTTGACTGAGTGAGGTAGTTTTACCAATGGAACCTGATTCCATTCCCCTAAAAAAAAAAAAAAAAAAAAATTCATTTCAGACTGCTTTATGTGCAGTGATCTGTCATACAACAACATGACCACTAGTGGGACCGACAATTGTGGCCGTGGTGGCATGTAAGAATATATTTAGTAGCCCAAATTTAATTTCTTTGTGTTTTGTGCAGCAAACTTAACTTTTCCATTTTTGCTAATGTCTACAGGAACTTGTTTGCAAGCTCGTCAAAGGGAAATAAGTCGTAAGTTTAAAATTAAGTTTTTGAAAGCATGCACCATAGGTCTAATTGGCACTCCAAACCAACTGTTTATCCCTTATTTTAATTTACAGTTCATTTTTAGTTGTGATGTTATATTTCTAACATTTTCCGGCCTTCTATTTGCAGAATTATTTCATGTTTGAATAATGCAACATGTCCGAGAGGTAACTTAATTTGGTTTCCGCAGACATAAGTTCCTTTAGGTGACAAAAACTTATTGTTTTGCGACAAAGGTTTTCTACTCCAGACATGCTAAGTGAAAGTACAATTTAAAAGCACATAATTTTGTAGCCTTACTAATTATTTGAAAGCGATATCTCTCAAGGGTTTGAAGGACACGAAATAAATTGAAATTACTATGAAATCATTTTTTTAAGGGGGAAAAGAAAAAGGAAAACATGTTCTCAACTTATGAAAATGGGAAAATCGTCTAAACAGTGTCTAAACTTTTCTAGACTATTAATTGTCATACCTATATTTTAAAAAATTTCAAAATGGTACCTGAGGATTTGAGCCCGACCCTATATTCGTACCTAGCAACAGTAAAACCGTAACTCCGTAAACTTTTCAAGGGTATTTTCGTTCGTTCACTTGGACCCTAATCGTTTTCCCCCAAATCAATCTCTAGAACCTTAATTTCGTCCCTTCTTGGAGTCAGAGCGGGAGATGTCCGCTAGGATTTAGAACCCGATGACGAAGACAGCGGTGTTATGTGGTTTGGTGGGTTTGTCGAGGGACTCACTAAAGAATTGACAAAGCGAGAAAGACGGCGATAGTGACAAGAGAGGAGCCAACGACGATGAAGGGAGGCGTCGGTCGAAGCGGGAGGTGCAGCGGTCACTGTGGTCCATTTGAATTGGATTAATCCGGCAGCAATTGAGACCACCAGAATGATCTTTCTCAGTGGGTTTGATTGGGATGGTGTTGGCTTCTTCTTCTGGGTTAGCTGCAATTTCAAGGTTCTCTGTCTTCCATCCCCAAATTTTTGGCCGGGCCTCCTCTTTCCTTGTTGAGTTTTTGGGTTAATCACCATGAAGGATTTTAAAGCATGTAAAAGATGTTAATGGGGAATACAGTTCGTCCATTCTAGTCCTTATTATGCTCAGTCTAATGGTCAAGCAGAGGCCAACAACAAAATCATTATCACTTTGCTGAAGAAAATGTTGGAAGCTAATCCGCGACAATGGCATGAGACCCTTTATGAGACTCTTTGGGCCTACTGCACATCGAAGCGGAATCCCACCGCGACTACACCTTATGCTTTGATATTTGGCCATGATGCAGTCCTGCCTTTGGAAGTCAACGTCCAATCAATACGAGTTCAAGAGCAACATCATCTCATTGGAGAAGACTACATTCTGGCTATGTGGCAGGAACATGAAGACTTTAGCGAAAAGCGCTTTTAGGCTTTAGATAGTTTGGTCATCGAAAGGCAACGAGTCACTCACGCCTATGACAAGCGGACGCGGGGAAGGAGTTACAGCAAAGGAAAGTTGGTTTGGAAAGCAATTCTCCCGCTTGGCGAAAAATTAGATGGTTGCGGCAAATGGACTCCAAGATGGGAAGGCCCGTACATCATCTATAAAATCTTAGAGAAATGAGCTTTTCATCTCAAGGACTTGGATGGAGATGTCCACCATAACCCTATCAGTGGAAGATACTTGAAGAAATACTTTCCCAATGTTTGGGACTCGGAGGAGTCGTAGACAGTTTCTTCACATAACACATAGGGGCAATTCTAGTGTTCCTACACTCACGAAGCCCGTTCATGAAGGCCTGTTTTTGAGGCCCATAATCATTTCTTCACTATGCCTAGCAACACTAGGGGGGCAACACTACACTATATTAAGCCGAGTCAGCGGCTCTGGAAAATTTTTACAATACTAAGCCGAGTCAGCGGCTCAGGAAATTTTTTACCTCTTTGTCTCTTCTCTCGCAGAGAAAACACATTCGCGGGAAAATAGGGTCGAGCCGTAAGAATTGAGAAAGTTTCAAGGGCTTGGCTAAGGTTGTGTTGTATAACCATATACAACAGGATCTCAATCACGACATTTCTTCAACAAAAATGAAGGATTTCTTTGAGCATGTATATTGGCTGAAGACTACAGTACTTTAATTATCACCATTTGAATGCACAATTGGTGAAGCCTACAAGGTGATAAACTCACAGTTGTTTGGAGTAATAAATCATCCATGTCTAAGCAACTAAACTGGTGTAGTGTTCGGCTAATCACCTCAAGCCTTCCTTCTTTTGGCTTATTCACCTCTCCTCCCGTGGATTTGACAGTGATTTTATTTCTCAGTCTGTAAAAGGGCTTTAGCCCTTGTTTGTTATTGCCTGGTTTGCTGTGGAGGTTGGTGTTTGGGAGTATGAAAGTGAAAGGAGAAAGGAAGGAGGAGAGGGTTTTGGGTGCCATCACCACCATCGCCATTAATGGGTTTGGAGGATTAGTGATAATGTTGATTTCAACCAGGACAGGAAATTAGAAAGGAAGGAAAAAAACAAAAACAAGAAAATCAGCTTCGCTGCCGAGAGTCAAACCTAGGTTGATAGCTAACTAAATTGTGCTACAGCGGATTTGGTGTGCAGTATTGGGATAGATACTGAAAGGACAAAAATACCCTTAAAAAGTTAACGGAGTTAACAGTTTTACTGTTACTGTTGTAAAAATTTGGGTTTTTTTCCTTTGTAAAATTGATTAAAATAGAAAATAAATTTGGTAAAATAAAAGAAAGAAAAGTTAAGATAAAATAGATAGGCTAATATATATAGTAAAACTAAAGTGAGAAACAAGCCTGGTATGGTGAAGCACGTCAAAAGACGCTGTCCTAAAGCCTTTGTAGCCTCCCTACGTGCAGGTGATGACGGTCTACAAGACTCCAAGATACGACCCCAATACAAGCAACCAAAAGTCCGCTATGAGCACGTTCATAGTCGGATAGAATCTCCAAGTCACAGAACCGTTGCCCAAAATAATAGTAAAATATGGAAGGTAGTAATCGAAGTGGTAGTATGTAAATGAGGAGTAGAGATAATCCTTTTGTACGTTGTACACAACTTGGGAAACATTGTT
Source organism: Rosa lucieae (assembly GCA_024704745.1). Classification (NCBI taxonomy): domain Eukaryota; kingdom Viridiplantae; phylum Streptophyta; class Magnoliopsida; order Rosales; family Rosaceae; genus Rosa; species Rosa lucieae. Next base: position 24,497,226 of record CM045496.1, on the reverse strand, counting down.
GCCTTTTATAGGCTCCAATTATCTCATGTAACCTCCAACATAAAACACACCATAAAATCAGAAAATTAAATCCAAATTGAAACTCCTATAACCCCCAAATAATTATAGGATTAAAAGCATAAGTTACAATTGTAAATTGAAAATCAAATTAAATTAAAGATTTTAAAATCTTTTAAAATACCAACAATCCCCCACAAAAGGTTTTAAAATCTTTAAAAGCAAAGAAAATAATATATATACATAGGGGCAACATAATACTATGCAGTAGGTGTAGGTGCCTTCCGGGCTTGAACCTACACTTAGTGATAATAGTTTCCATCTGAGGAACCTGAGTGACGCAGTCTTGAACTCAGCCCCTTTGATCAAACTTCAACATATTACACACATAGTATTGGTTAAGACTTGGATGCGGGGTAGCGCTACTTATGGCCATGCGCTCAATCTTGATTCTCATGAGAGTTTTTAGAGAATAGCCCAATTCTCACTGTCGCGGCCTCACGACGACTCTCACTAGGTGAGTTCTCCAAGGGAACATGTGACCTGCACCCAGCGGGAGATTGCCCGCCTCGAAACTCATTAAGGGATACTTTAAGTCCCTTCCTAACGTCACATTATATAGCACTCATGTCATAGGGATGAGCGGAGAATATCTCAATATCTCATTTAGGATATCTCCATCATATAAAATAGTGCTTAATGAGTCACGCAGTATGGATTGTTTCTACCCATTGAACTTCCTTCATGGGATCTACAATCACAGAAGTTGGGTTACCTCCCTAGGTGACTCCCTTGTGGGCTTAATCCCATCCCCTTCGACAATTCTAGGACTCTGCTCCTAGAAAGACCCTTAGTTAAATGGTCTGCAATATTCTTCTCTGACCTTACAAAGTCTAAAGTGACAATGCTCTTTCTAATTAGGCCCTTCACAGATTTATATCTCACATGTATATGTCTGTTCATCTTCTGGTTCATGTGAGATTGCTTTAGCAAGTCTATCACTGCATTACAATCACAATGTACAGGTATATCAGATAAGGGTTTTTCTACTAAAGGTATTTCCGTCAACAAACTCTTAATCCACTCAGCCTCAGTACAAGTGACATCTAGAGCTACAAGTTCTGATTGTGTGGTGCTTCTAGTGATTATAGTTTGCTTCTTTGATCCCCAAGAAATTGCTCTTCCTCCTAATAAAAATATATAACCACTAGTAGACTTCACATCCGCATTATCTGTTATCCAATTTGCATCACTATAACCCTCTACCACATTAGGGAATCCCTTATAGCACAATGAGTAACTAAGTGTACCTCTAAGGTATTTAAAGACTCTCTCCAAAGCATTCCAATGCTCCTTACTAGGGTTATGCGTATATCTACTTAGTCTCCGAACTGCATAAGCAATATCTGGCCTAGTCTTATTGGCAATGTAAAGTAAAGAACCTATCATTTGAGAATATTTCAATTGTGAACAAGGTTCTCCTTGATTTTTCTTCAAGTGTACTTTTGAGTCATAAGGTGTCGACACAGGTTTGACCTCAAAAATTGAACTTCTTCAACATCTTTTCAATGTTGCTTGATTGACTAAAAAATATACCTTCAGGGTTTCTCTCAATTTTCATTCCTAAAATCACATTGTCTTCTCCCATGTCTTTCATGTCAAAGTTCCTAGATAGATATGATTTTACATTATTAACAATCTCCAAATTTGTCCCAAAGATCAATATATCATCAACATATAAACATAAAATCACGTGTTCTCCATTTTCTACTTTGGAGTATAAACATTTGTCATAACTATTGATCTTAAAATCATAATCTAGGATCACTTTGTCAAACTTTTCATGCCATTGTTTAGGAGCTTGCTTAAGGCCATATAAAGACTTAACTAACCTACACACCTTGTGTTCTTGACCTTTAACTATAAATCCCTTAGGTTGCTCCATGTAAATCTCTTCATCTAAATCTCCATTCAAAAATGCGGTCTTCACGTCCATTTGGTGAATGACTAGATTATGTACGGATGCTAAGGCTAGTAAAGTCCTAATGGTGGTAATCCTAGTGATAGGTGAATAAGTGTCAAAGTAATCTAAGTCCTTCTTTTGTGTAAACCCCTTAGCTACTAGCCTAGCCTTGTATTTGTCTATACTTCCGTCAGGTTTCAATTTCTTTCTAAACACCCATTTGCAACCTATTGCTTTGCTTCCAGGAGGCAAGTTTGTTAACACCCAAGTGTTGTTTTGGATAATAGATTGAAACTCATCACTTATTGCCTCTTTCCAAAAAGGTGCATCTATAAATGAAGTGGCTTCCTGATAAGTTGTGGGTTCTCCTTCTATTGAAAAAGTATAGAAATCATCTCCAAATTTCTTTTCTACTCTGGCCCTTTTACTCCCTCTAGGATCTAAAGGTTCTGCATTTTCAATTGTAGTTGAGCTAGAAGGTTTGTCTCTAATATGTACTTCCTTTAGAATTCGGGTTTTGAAAGGAAAGATATCTCACTACACCAATTTCAGAATCAGACAACACATATCAGACGACAGCAAACATTTTAACTGTCGTCTGAAATAATCAGACGACAGCAAGAAATATTCTGTCGTCTAAGTTTTCGAATCCAACAACAATTTTTTCTTGGCTCTTGTGTGAAAGCATTTCAGACAATGGTTGATTTTTTTGATGTTGTCTGAATGAGTCAATTCAGACAACAGTTATTATGTGATGTTGTCCAAAGTTCATTTATACAATGGTTCATTTTTGCTGTTGTCTGATTATTTTCAATCACACAACTGTTTAATTTTATTTTAGGTGTCTGTTGTCTGATATCTTTTAAGTCAATGCGTGCTGAAAGATATTGTCTAATTGTTCTGATTCACACAACAGTTTTTAGGTTTCTATTGTGTCACTCTCTTTCAGACAATGTAATTGAGTTGATGTTGTCTGAGTTTTAGGGTTCAATATATGCTTGGCGCCCTCTTAATTGACTTTAACACTCGGCCAAATTTTCAATTTTTCACTTCCCTCGACCAAAACTCGAGCTCGCGCTTCCCTCTCTCAAAATCACTTTTCATTTTCCCGATCTCACCAGCCATCTATCTCTTCCACTCTCCCCCTCAGCTTTCTCTCTCTTCCGCTCAACAAAACTACCTCTCTCTTCTCACAGCTCCCATCTTTCTCCTTCGCCTTTACAAAAATCAGAGAAAGTGGGAAGAAGAAAACATATAGCGCCAAATAGACGATGACTGAGAAATCGAAACCCAAATTTCTCTTACTCTTTCTCTCCGCCCATTTCTGCAAAACCCTAGCTTTCTCTCGCCGCCGCCCCATCAATTTATGTTTCTCTCCCCTCTTCTTCCTCTCACCTTCTCTCTGTCACGCCGGAAAGCTCGACTTCCGGCCATCGACTTTTGGCACTTCCACCACCAAAAGATAGCCTAGGCGATGGAGAACAAAACCCAGCCACCCCGCCCTCGATCGAGATCGCTGAACCCTAGCCTCCTTCATCGTCAACTATCAAGGAGATTGAGAGACTGAGAGTGAGAAATCTGGGTTTTTGTCAAACTGAAAGGCTGAGAGAATGAGTAGTCAGCGACTCGTCGTCTTTCTCTCTATCAATTTCTCCTCGACGGCACCCACCCTCTCCCTCTTTACTCGGTGGTTGATGGCGACCTCTCCTCGTAAGTCCCTCTCTCTAACATTCAAAAATTGGATCTGTCCTCTCTCTCATATTCGATTTGAATGGATTTATTGATGGTATTATCGATGGTTGAGATTTGAGACTGGAATTATTGATTGAGACATAAACTTTTCTGGGTGGAGCTTGTGGGAGGTTTTCTGGGTTTTCTATTTCTTTTTTCTGATTTACTCTGGAGTGTGTGTGGGATCGAAGTTGGTAATGGTTTAGGATTTATTTTTTTTATGTCTTTTAGTTTATCTATGTTATGATGTTATCATCATGTTTAAGCTTTCATCAATATCTCAGTTTCATTGCTTATTACATGTTGCAAAATCAAGATTAAAGATTGATATATTTTATTTTAGCATGTCTGAAGCTATTACTTGGAAGATTTGCATCTGGATATGACTTATGCAAATTTTACCATTGGTACCTGCAGAATGTGTTTGCACATGTGGCCCTTGTTAAATAATCTGAATATTATCATTTACTTTTAGTTTGATTTGGAGTGTGATCCTTGCCAATTAAAGGGTATCAGTCACCCCAATGAACCCAGAGCCAAGCTTGTGGTTGATCACTCTTGCAGGCATGCTTGTGAGTGATTGATGCTAGGGAAAAGTCTTTGTCCAAATCGAAAAACCTGACTCTGCTATGCATGTAGTCTGATGAAGTTACCTTTTCTCTTTGGTTTTACTCAGGCGACGCAGGGCATTGCATATATATAGGAGTGGTCTACCTGGTGATGATCACAGCATCGCCCAATCTAGAGGTTCACGAGCTGGATGAGCTCCCGGAGCAGTGGCGGAGGTTCAAGCTGGCTTGGCTTTGTAAGGAGCTGCCGTTGCATAATTCCGGGGCTTTGATTCGGATTCTCAATGCCCAGAAGAAGTGGATGAGGCAAGAGGATGCCAAGAACTCTGGTATTGTTAACTATAGGTCTCATTGTGAAATTATAATCATTTTCCTTCCATCAGTTTAAGGATTATGATACCAAGAACTCTGGTATTTTGAAAGAAATCTGCAGAAACTGTCCTGCAGTACAGCCTTCTTTGGTACTTCTTTTTCCTGACTTATTGACCTCCAAATGACCTGAATTTTTGATATGTTTCACTTCTGTTAGTTAACAAAGGATCTGGAAAGTTTCATCGCATTTCGACGTAAAGTGAATGTTCCGTGAATTTTCCAAGTTTGGTCTGTAATTGAGAAAGTTCCAGAATTTTAAATGTTCCTCTGATTTTCTGTTGAGATTTGAACTTCAACTTGAATCATTTAAGTTCTTGTTTTTCTGTATATTGAACTAGACATCCCAATGCTTGTTTGAAAACTAATTCCTTGTCATTTGGATTTGCAATGAATTTTTGGTGAATTTTCGAAGTTGACCATGCTGCTGAGAAAGTACGTGTGGAGATATTCATAGACTGTTAACTCAGTAATTTGACTTGGATTTGACAATCTTATTTCAAATGTCATTTACAATTTTAGGAAAATCTACTCAAGTTTTGCATATTATCACATTTCTTAAAAGGATAAACAGATAAGATGGAAGGCTAGCTGTTTCAGGATTTCCAAAACTAGTATAACTAGAGCTAAAGTGTGCCACATTTTTGAATGAGTGATCATCAGCTTTTGGATTGTTCCGATCAATCTTCATCCTTTATTTTCTGTGAATTTAAGTAATCGCAAGATTTGATTCACTTACTTCTCTGTTTCATATCCTATTGAACTTCTTGTTCACTCCGGCTTGAAGAAGGTTCTTCAACAATGGCTTGCTTGAGGCTAGGATAGGTATACAGTACCTGTTTGATTCTAAATCCTAGTTTGTATATTTTCTTTTGATAAAGAATTGAATTTTGAAAGCTGCTTGGCTTCCTATTGGACATCTTGCTTACTAAATCCTAATTTGTTGTTCTTTTTTTGACCCACAGACTCCACAGAGGAGACATCACGCCTTCCTTGGTCTGGTTTGAAGTCAACTATATATGGCCTTCTTCTGCTCTTCAGGAAGATAGGTATATATGCATAATCTTTTGCTTCTTGTAACAAAAGAAAAAGAGAAAACGGAGTTCACATAGATTTTTATTTCTTCGAGCATGAAAGCTTTATTTTTATTTTTTTGCTTTAAGAAGTGAAATTTATGAAGTTGATTGCTTCTTCTAGAAACTTTTCCTTTAGCTGCAGGTTTCCAAAGGCTTTCATGGCAACCAAAAGTACCTCCTCCTCAGTTTTTCCTTCTTCCTCTTCTTCATATCCACCTTGGACCTATGATGTCTTCCTCAGCTTCAGAGGTGAGGACACCAGTAAAAGCTTTACAGATCATCTATATTTTTCTTTGAAACGAGAAGGAATATCCACCTTTAGGGATGATGAACTTGAGAGAGGGAAACCAATTTCATCAGAACTCGTGCAAGCAATACAAGAATCAAGGTTTGCGCTTGTTATTTTCTCAAGAAACTATGCTTCTTCTAAGTGATGCTTGGATGAACTCGCAGAGATTGTTGAGTGCATGAAAGAGATGGGACAGACGGTGCTTCCCATTTTCTATAATGTAGATCCATCAAATGTACGGAAACAAACGGGAAGCTTTGCAGAAGCCTTTGATGCACATGAAGAACACTTCAAGGATAACTTAGAAAAAGTGCAAAGGTGGAGAGCTGCTTTGACTGAAGTGGCCAATCTTTCCGGATTTCATCTCCAAGATGGGTACGTAACATTAACCTTGTGAGAAAGCCTAGCAATTTTTTTTTTTGTTTCATGAATTGACTTTTACAGAAGTATGCATGTAGTTTAGACATATATCTTGTCTTCCTGATTAGAAATTGAATTTGGAACTTTGACTGCTTAAATTCTGGAATCAACCTAGTAGGATAATGATCCAAAAAAAGGTTTCATCTACCTATGCATATAAAACTAAACTTACCCAACTGCAGACACATAGATAGATATATATGTACAAGGGGACTGCTGATACAGAAAGGGATACTGCAAGCACAACCCCAGGGAAATGGTGAAGGTATGGGCTGAGAAAGAAAAGAGGAATCTGGACAGGTAAGATGGACAATGATCTTAACTTATTTCTTGATAAGTAGATTATGGCGATATCATATACAAAGAACTGCTTGGCTTTAGCTTAAACCATAATTACGAAGTTGGGATCTTCCTGCTAATTGATGATAGATGGGTTGGTGTACATATGCAGGATGGTGAAAATCGAATTACATGCCCAACTGCAATTGATATAAAAGATCATGTTCTGGTCATGAAATTCATAGGTATATATTACCTATTTCTTGAACAAATATTGTGATGGGTATAGCAAGTGCTACTTGAGTTGGTTCTCAACCTCTCTGGTATCTGTTTAACATTAGTTAATGTTATGTAATTATAGGTATGGATGTCAAGATCACGTTGGATTTCTTTGTACATGTCTCTCTCAAGGAATCAAGGATCATGTGCGGTTGTATATGTAGGGACTAGATGCTATAGAGTAAATTGATAAATGATAAAATTGTCAATGGAGTCTAAAGATATAGGTTCTTAGAGATAATGTATGACGACTAACCTAAGAAGCACGGAAACGGGTACGAGTTTCCGGATACGATACGATCGGAAACGTGGAAACGACAAATCTTAAAAGTAAGAGGAAACGGAAACGTGAAGGAAACGCCAATTAAATATATTATATATATTAATATATATATATATATATAATTAGAAGAAAAAAAATATGAAACATAAACAAAATACTAGTTTATAACAATCAAGCATTATCAATCCAAAGGTTCAAGTAAAAGGTTAACACAAGTACACAACTAATAACAAGTCAACAACCATCAACTTCATTCAACTTGGACAACATCCTCAAGGTCTTCATCTTCAAACAAAACCCCCTCTAATTGTGGTTCATCAAGTGAAAGGTTAGCAATCTCAAGCCTTCCAACATTAGTCTCTTCCAAAGAATCAAACTCATCACCTCCAACATCCCACATTTGAGTTGCACTCTCATTGTAACTTGAGCTTCTTCTAGCTAAAAGGCGAAGATTGGTATGCACAAACACCAAATCTTCCGCTCTTTGTGGTGTTATCTTGTTCCTCCTCACAGAGTGAATGAAATTGTAAGTACTCCAATTTCTTTCACAACATGAAGAAGAACAAGGTTGACCTAGAACCTTGAAGGCTATGGCTTGGAGAGATGGTGCCGAAGCTCCATGGACAGCCCACCATGTTATAGGCTCCATAATAAACCTATCCTTCATAGCATCTCCACTTCCAAACTCTTGCATGCACATAGAAAAATTAGCAAATTCTATGTTAACTTTCCTTCGATCATCTTCATTGGCAAAGTATCTAAGGATACAATTTTTCCTCTCCCTTGTAATCTCTAAATCTTTGTGGGGAGCAACACGATTAGTATCTTCACTAAGCCATTCCGAACTATAATACCTAGATATAAAATAAGAATAAATTTAATTCACATTATAATTTATGAAAGATTAAACAAAGAAGCAAAAGAGAAACAAATATTATACTTACTTCGGATTCAATGAATGTGCCAAGCAATTGAGAGAAGTATTGCTCTTGGACCAACGAGCCATTAGAACCTTATACACCGCATCCCAAAATGGAGACTCTTCGTGAGGTTGCTTCCTTTCTTTCCTATAGATAGCTTTCTTCACTTGCTCAATCATACTATCCCACCATTCATACACCAAATGAAGAGAAGGCCTATCAGTGTCTGCTCTCCTGATCATCTCATAGATAGGCTCAGTAAAAGAAATGATGTAATCAATGTCATCCCATAGCAACTCATCTAATAATTTCTGTTTCACAGAAGCAGCCTTCCTAACATCATCTTCTTTGTAATCATCCCACTTTGGACTGATGACCATATGTTGCAAACCATTTTTGATTTGCCTAAACCTCTTTAGCATGATTAACGTAGATGCAAACCTTGTGGGAGCAACCGAAAGCAACTTCAAATTGCAATGTTCATTAAACATCACTAATCTCATTCCATGATTCATAATGAAGTTCTTGATAAACATAACATCCTTAGAAACTGGCTGTATCCAACCACATGCATCAAACACATCTGCATTGCTTGCAACTAATGAAGGTGTGCAAATATTCTTGACAGCAAGATTCAAAGTATGCACTACACATGGTGTCCAAAAAATAGTAGGATACTTACTTGCTATCAAGGCACCGGCCTTAGAACAAACAGGAGCATTGTCGGTAATCACTTGCACAACATTTTCCCAACCCACTTCCTTGATGGAATCTATAATCAAGTCTGCAATCAATGCATGATCCTTGAATTCCCCCTCACAGTTTATAGCCCTCAACATCATCGGACCACTCTCACAAGTGGCTATCACATTAATCAATGGTCTTCTTTGTGCATCAGACCAACCATCACTACAAAGACTCAGACCTTTGTCTTTCCATGTAATCTTGATTGGCTCTAAATGATGCTCAATATTTTTCCTTTCTTTTGCAAGAAGTGTGGTCCTTAGAGCATTGTAGCCTGGTGGAATGTAGCCTGGAAGGGTAGAAGCACGAATGTAGGAGTTCCGATAGTGTGGATTTCTAGCTAGGTTGAAAGATAAGCCACCGGTGTAGTACATCCTTGCAACCTCACTATCGCATTGCTCCCTAGCTGAGTTTTGAAAGGCCTTTTCAACTGAACTAGCAGCTGTTTTCCTCTTCTTTCCACCATCACTTGCTGTTTGTGCTTGTGTATAGGCATGATAACTCATCCCATAGCTACTTGTGCCAGAACTCCCCCCTTGCTGTCCTGATGATGGTAGAGGAACTTGTCTAGGAGCTGCATTCATTAGTCTCTCCTTGCATTCTCTCACCAACTTGGACATTTGAGTAAATGCATGAGGAGTAACCTTGTTGCAAGCTGCTATCCCCGTTGTTCCTTCTTTCAACAAATGACCACGAACTCTAGTATAAGACCCGTTGTAGTGCATTTTGCAAAAATTGCACCGCCACCTCCAACTTCCACCACCTGCCATTTTGTCAATCTTCTTCACAAATTTCCACAATGGTGCTTTATCATCAATAATCTCATTTTCAGGATCAGCAGATCCACTACTATCACCGGCGTTAACAGACCCGACACTAGAACTAATAGGAGGTGTTCCTCCGGTGCTCATGGTTCCTAAAAAATACACAATTCAACATTACACCAATATGCTAACAACCCAATATTTAGACTTGTAGACCCAATTTAATACTTAAACTGAATCAATCTCATAGTCTCATACTGAGTTACTGACAAACGCCAACATCGATTCCGTTCTAAACATCATATTGCAGATATCAATAATTCCTAATCAAAGAGTTACAATTTTAACTTTAATTCGAACACAGCATCCAAATTCCTAATCAATAATTCGTTGGAAAAATCAGATGAGATTTGAAAAACATAGAGCAGAGAATTGAAGTAGATCGAGAGTCGAAAAATTAGAGAGTTGAAATTGATAGAATTGAAGAGAACTCACTCTCGGTCTTGAGAGGAACAACCAGAAAGACCGGAACTGGAGAAGAGGACTGGAGAAGAGGAGCGACCGGACTGGAACGGACTGGAGAAGAGGAGCGACCGGACTGGAGAAGAGGAGTGACCGAACTGGAGAAGAGGAGCGACCGGACTGGACGGGACTGGAGAAGAGGAGCGACCGGACTGGAGAAGAGGAGTGACCGAACTGGAGAAGAGGAGCGACCGGACTGGACGGGACTGGAGAAGAGGAGCGACCGGAACTGGGTCTCCGAGAAGAGAAACGATCGAGGGTCGTCTGAGGTCGCGTCGTTGTCGCCTCTCTGTCTCTCTCGATCTCTATCTGGTCTCGTCTTCGATCTGATCGCGTTTTTGTTTGTTTGTTTTTTTTTTTTTTTTTTTTTCAATTTATGTCTAGTAAAAAGTCTTTAATACCCCCACGTTTCCTATTTATTTACATGATGCCGTTTCCTAATCGGAAACTTACGTTTCCAAAACGTTTCCAAATCAGATACACGTTTCCGGCCGTTTCCGGGCGTTTCCGACCCGTTTCCCGTTTCGATACGGGAAACGAGGGCTGTTTGACGTTTCCATGCATCATAGCGACTAACACATCTCATATTTTAATGCAATTTTCCTGGAGTTCCTGGACATATTTTAGACATCATCACCATTGACTTTCCATATGCAGTTAATTTTGGAACTTGGTCTGTACATTGAGGAGCTCACAAAAACAGGAGGTGCCATAAAGGAGTTTGTTAACCCAAAGTAAATCTTCTCTTTATTACAACCTTAAATAGTTTCTGCCACTGGGGCATGTATTTTGGTTTTTTAAATTCAGTTTATTTGCATGCTATCAACAAATTAGGGATTCCATATAACTTTCAATATTCCTTATTTCAGTTTGTTCTGATTTGCTTCTCCAAATCATTTAATCAATTTAGTCGAAAATGTAGATTCAGAGTACTTGTGCTACCTACTCTTCATTCTCTTATTCTTAGTGCATGCTAAACTGGTGGTAGATGAGATAATGGGCTTGGATTTCCTTTGCTTTTTAGTATACATCACCTGATCTAGTATTTTTCATCTTACTGCAGACACAAAGACACTAGTAAGACTTCATTCAAGCCCTAAACTCGGTTAGTGTATGATGCAAGACTACCCAAAAACATGGGAAGATCAGAAATGCTCAATCTTCAATCAAATTTTGTACTAGTGCTTTCACCTTTTGTTAGAATAGTCTGTAGCACTTAAATGCATATATGAAACTATCTAAACAATGGATGTATTAATTCCTCTGTTGGGATGAAATAGTTTTTGAAATTAATGGATGTGCTTCTGGAGTCAAGGACGTGTTGTTTTTATTGTGCAGAATGTATGTTTTTCTCTTCTATAGCAGACAATTCAAGACTAACAGCAAACCATTGTCTAACAAATGAACATAACAAGAATAGAAACAAAAAACTGTTGTGTGAACCATCTATCTACAATAGTTTTCAAACCTATTCAATTGTCCAACTAGATATAACACAACAAAAAATTAAATAATTTGTTGTCTGAAATTGAGGAAGACCACAGAGAATAGGAGAGCTACTATTGTATGACTTGATTTCAGACAAAAGTTTATTACAAGATGCTATATTATGAAACAATGATACACAATGGCTACAGGCTTATTTTATCGTCTTGTTTGAATTCAATCAATGGTAACCAGCTAGTCAGATGATGTACAAGCTTCATTCAGACAACTGTTTATTTACAAGCCAATGTTTTCTGACTGTTCATCACAAGTTTCTCTCTTCTAGCAGCTGTTGTCTGAAATTGACTTGCACAAGAGTTAAGATATTTGTCACTGTTGTTCTTTCTGGTGTTTAGACAATAGTCATATAAGTCGCTGCTGTTGTGCGAAATTTCCTCAGACGACAGTTTTGTCCTATTGTCTGATTCACCCATCAGACGGCATTGAGATAGACAACAGCAACGTGCCTTATCAGACGACAGTGAAAAACTGTCGTCTGATTCATTTTTTGGCGTAGTGTCTTCAAAGAAAGTAGCGTCTCTAGATTCTATGACAGTGTTGTTTGCAACTTCCTTGACATCAGAGTTGAATACTAAGAACCTATTGGCGTTGCTATTTTTGGCATAACCTAGAAAGATGGTGTCTACAGTCTTGGGACCTATTTTCTTTCTCTTAGGATCTGGTATAAGTACTTTTTCTAAACACCCCCACACTCTAAGGATTTTGAGATTGGGTGACCTTCCTTTCCACAACTCGTAAGGAGTTTTGTCATTCTGTCTCACAGTTATCCTATTAAGTATGAAACAAGCTGTCAGCATTGCTTCCCCCCACAAATTCTCAGGTACTCCACTACTAAGGATCATGGAGTTGAGCATGTCTAACAAAGTCCTATTTTTCCTCTCCGCTACACCATTGGATTGAGGTGAGTAAGGTGGAGTGACTTCGTGAATAATTCCATGTTCTTCACAAAATGTATTAAGATCATTAGAGGTATACTCTCCACCTCTATCAGACCTAAGTCTTTTGATCTTTTTATCTAATTGGTTTTCAACTTCACTCTTATATACCTTGAATTTCTCAAACACCTCATCTTTTGTTTTTATAAGAAAGATATAACAATACTTAGAGTAGTCATCAATAAATGTCACAAATTATTTGTTTCCACCTCTAGTAGGGGTTCTATTTGAGTCACATACATCACAATGTATGAGTTCTAAAACTTGTGTGTCTCTTTCTACAAGCTTGTTATAGGATAACTTGGGTCGTTTGGCTTGAACACACACTTCACATTTTTGCTTAAAATCTACACTAGACTTTGGTATTAACTCTAAGTCCATCAATTTTTTGACTTTGTTCAAACTCACATGTCCTAACCTTCCATGCCACACATCACAAGATTCAACACTAAAAATTTGAGGAGAAATTTTATTCATTTCATGTGCTACATTCAAATTAATTAAACCTTCACTAACATATCATTTTCCAATAAAAACATTATTCTTTGTAATAACAATTCTGTCGGACTCCATTACAATTTTGAAACCTTGTTTCATTAAACATGAAGCACTAATAAGATTTCTCCTCACTTCTGGAACATGTCGCACCCCCTTGAGAATTAAGGTCTTCCCAAACGTCATTTTCAGCTCTATGTCTCCTACTCCATGTACTGATGCGACAGTGTTATTTCCTAGGGTTACACTTCCTCCACTTGAGTCCTGATAATTTTTTAAAAACCTTTTGTTAAAACACGCATGTACATTTGCTCCAGAATCTACCCACCAATCACTATTAGAGTGTGTAAAATTAATTAAGGGCTTAGAACTATACCTCAAAATATGATCATTTTGATTATCTTGATCTACAAGCATATTTACTTGAGCTTTTGGACCATTTTGCCCTTTGTTCCATTTGGGTTTAGGCTTGTAGACTTTTGTCTTCTTAAAATGGCAGTCCATTGCTAAGTGATTGGTCCTCCCACAGACAAAGCATGCTTGCTCTCTCTTGTCATTGGAATTGTTATGGGACCTATTTGGGTGGGAATGGAACCTATGGTTGAAGTCTCGACGAAAGGAATTTTGGGTTTGGTGGAAGGAATTGTTTCTATTGGTTCTCTTGAAGGAATTCTTTCTACGTTGGAACCTATTCCTATTGTTTGAATTCTCCACTAGATTCACCTTAGATTTTCCTTCTTCAATCTGCTCCTCTAACCGATGCTTCTCTTCTACCCTAAGGTTGTTAAACACTTTGGTTAAGGTCAACTCTCCTTGTTTGTGCCTAAGACTCTTGGCAAAGTTTGACCAACTAGGGGGTAGTTTATCTATGAGGACACTTTGAATTCTTCGGTAAACTTAGTTCCCTTTGACTCTACTTTTCTTAAGAGGTCTTTAAACTCATGGATTTGCACACTCACGGTTTTCTCTTCAACCATTTTGTAGCTGTTAAAGGTTGACACAGTAAAACGATCTATGCCTGCATCATCTAACCCATACTCAGCTTCTAACTCTTCCCAAAGGCTCTTTGCACTATGATACGCCCAAAATAGACGCTCAATTTAACCCTGCAAGATGTAGTCGTTAGCAATATAGAGTAAGCAGGGATCGTTCAAGCCGGGGATTGAGGGTAACTTTATAATTCACACAAAAGAAAACTAAACTAAACTAAACTAACACATAAAAAAACGTCACACAACAAAAAGAAAAGAGAGAAAGATGGAGGGACAGATAGGGGATAGAAGAGGGCACTGCAATCCTCAAAATGAAATTGATTTGGGGTTTTTGGGTTTTTAACAAAAATGAACAGAAAACAAAGTAAAGAAAAATGATTTTGAATTTAGGGTTTTGAAAGATATGGATGAAGATGTTAGGAACTCGGAAATCCACCACCAAAATATGCTTGAGACAAATTTATCATCCTAGTTTCAATTACTAAGTCGTGAAAAAGGTTTCAATCAAGAACAAACCATGAACGCATGCGAAAGTTCTTCTTACTTCCCTAGATTACTTAAGCAACATGAATGCACCATTACTAAGCCTTTAGAATAAACAATCAAGGTATAGAACGCTATCCTATCAACAATTCATTCTAAGCATTAATTACGTGTGGAAGTTTGATTGAACAAGTATGCAAAACTAGTGTGGAACGCCTACCTAGCATGCAATCCTTTTTATTTGGTTTCACCTATTGTCCTATAGGTTTTACTACCATTGAAACAAGCATTGTTAACCGTTTAGGAGATTAAAATACCTATTTCTAGCCTCACTCACATGATCATAATATTTTATGTGCGCATTCATAAAACATAAACATGCAAGAGTTATCTGTAAACCAAAACCAAATAAACAATTTCACCACAAAGCAATCACGAAACTAGGAATCAAAATATTGTCAAAAACATATCTTAGGGGCTTCAAACCTCGCCCCTAACAAAAGTAGATTAGCCACACATTGTCTCAAAATTCACAACTAGAAACATATAAATTTGAATTACAAGAAAGTAAAAACCGTAAAGGGCAGAAGATGAGAGCCACGAATTCACTTTTAGGCAGCCTTGAATGCAAGAACTCCCCCCAAGATGGTACACGGCAAGGCTTGATGAAGATGGATGATGGTGTGCACGGTTTTTGCTCTTGGAGGACTTGGGAATTTCAATACTTTGTGTGCTAGGGTTTATTGGCAGAAGATGGCGCTATATGATTCTCCTTTTCAACGTGTTCTGCTTCTCTATATATGTAGAATACTCAGCCCAAGTTTCCTTTTCCAATTCTGCTTTGAAAGCCTCTCCTAGTTGCTTGAGGATTACTCTACTTGGTGCATAATTAAATGATTTTCAAGCCTTAATACTCTTCCCAAAATCTTGAGGAATCATTATAGAACTCTCCTTCATATTTTCAGCAGCAATAACCTTCCAAAAATGCACCCAAAATTCGTCCACAAAAGATTTCTGCCAAACAGTCCTGTTTCGATTAGGATTCGATTTCTGACTCTGAAGCTTCCTTCTTGGACAAGGAACGACTTCTTCTTGACAAGTTTCTGGATGGTTTTTGACTCCCACGTGTTCTATGACATCATATCATCTAGAATGATCAATAACCTTCTGGAAAAACTCCAAGAAAATCGCCGGAAAAGATCTCCCAAAAAACTTCGTGAAAAGCTGACAGTTTCTGCCTTATCGGGAAGCATACTTCGACTTTGATTTCCTACTGCCTCGTTGACACTTCTGACCTGTTCTTTGGCTGTAGTTTAAGTATAACATCATGTATTCAAGGATCTCTAGTTATTTTGTCAAATTTGCAGATGGAATGATGCAAGAATTGCTCCTCAAAACCGTTCCCAGTAAGCTGATTCTGAAACTGCAGTTTTCTGCTTTGCAGCAACTGTTTTGCACAATGAATTCCGTGGACTTCCCTTGTAATTTCTGGCCAAATGGTTGATCAAACTTGGTCTTCTACATCGATACTTCATGTTTCATGGCTTCATTGCTCCCTTTCAGCTCTTATTTCTCTTGAATCACTTCCACGAACTACCTAAAAAGAAAACAAAGTTAAAACTGACTTTTTAAAGGAAATAGCTAAGAAAAGTGTAAGGGATTGCACTTTATATTTATCGCATTTTATGCTCCTATCACACTAGTGGTATCACGATAGACATCATAGAGCACATTAGAAAGGGCGCTAAGAATCCTATTGTGACAATGATATTCTATTTCATCTTTTGTCATCTTAGGATTGGTGGATTTTGAGCTTTATGTTTCACTAGTGGGAGTGAAAATTGTAAGTGTGGTTTTCGTTGAAGGAGTCTCACTAGTTGTATCTTCTAAGGCGGAAACTAGCCCTAAGACAGTTAGCCAATACCTCATTTGTTTTTGCCACCTCCTAAAGTTTTGGCCTTCAAATTTTTCAGGTTTCACACTATTGGTTTCTATGGTATCCATTCTAATTCCAACAATCAAAGAGATGCGAATATTTCTGAAAATTGAAATACAAGTCTATTTGAGATTTCCTAACTTGAATCAAGGACAAAATATTTAATAGAAAATATATGTATTCAAACTAACAATAACAATGATATCAATAAAAGCTGATAGTAAATAATTGAATATATATAATAGAAAGCAACAAACACAATAATTACTATTTTCTTAACGAATTGTCAATTTGATTGTAGAAAGCAAAACAATCAATTAAGTATAAAATTGTAACAGCAATTTTAAAGGTTTAAAGTGAAGTAGATAGTTGATTACAATCGGTTAAAAGAAACTTAACGTACAAAGGCTTTAGATTGTTGTAAAAATTTGGGTTTTTTTCCTTTGTAAAATTGATTAAAATAGAAAATAAATTTGGTAAAATAAAAGAAAGAAAAGTTAAGATAAAATAGATAGGCTAATATATATATAGTAAAACTAAAGTGAGAAAACAAGCCTGGTATGGTGAAGCACGTCAAAAGACGCTGTCCTAAAGCCTTTGTAGCCTCCCTACGTGCAGGTGCTGACGGTCTACAAGACTCCAAGATACGACCCCAATACAAGCAACCAAAAGTCCGCTATGAGCACGTTCATAGTCGGATAGAATCTCCAAGTCACAGAACTGTTGCCCAAAATAATAGTAAAATATGGAAGGTAGTAATCGAAGTGGTAGTATGTAAATGAGGAGTAGAGATAATCCTTTTGTACGTTGTACACAACTTGGGAAACATTGTTGCCTTTTATAGGCTCCAATTATCTCATGTAACCTCCATCATAAAACACACCATAAAATCAGAAAATTAAATCCAAATTGAAACTCCTATAACCCCCAAATAATTATAGGATTAAAAGCATAAGTTACAACTGTAAATTGAAAATGAAATTAAATTAAAGATTTTAAAATCTTTTAAAATACCAACAGTTACTAGGTACAAATATTAGGTCGGGCTCAAATCCTCAGGTACCATTTTGATATTTTTTAAAATATAAGTATGCGAATTAATAATTTGATAAAATTCAGACACTGTTTAGACGATTTTTCCTATGAAAATTAAAGAATAGTAACTGTTTTGGTTAGTTATATGTTTCCAACTGCTAATGAGTAATTTTGGCAAGATATAAAGGGAAAAGAACGGAAAAGAATGATAAATTAGTAATTTCATCAACCTTGACTTGTAGTAACTCATTAGCTCATCTGAACCATATATTCTACGAAAGGAATGATTGTGCTTGCGTTTTCTTTCCCTTCACCGAGGCCCACTCCCTTTGTTTTTTTTCTTTTTTTTCTTTCCGGTGTTTGAAGCACGTGAGAGAGATATTCCAATGATGCAATTCATACATTGTTATTTTGTTATGTTAAGGTTTTTGAGTTTCTTTGAGCTGTTTGGGTCTTTTAACGGATTATTCAATATTATACCATGGTAGGGTTTAGTATACCATGGTAGGGATTGGAGATTTAGGATCTAGGGTGAGGGGTCCATTGGTGTTCTGTTATTCAGCATGTAATTGTCACTAAGTTAGTTCGAAAGAAGCTTGGTTGTGTAACAAAAGGGACTTATGGTAACAAAATTTAGGCAAACTGCTTCTGGAAAAGAAAACTATGTTAGGGAGCTATATAATAAACCAACTCCTTTTGTTTTGGGGTTTATTCCTTTTAGTTGTTCTCTTTAATAGCTACAAAGCTTTCTTTGCTTTCATTCTAGACTCGTACTTTCTCCGTATAAATTGTGGTGGAAATGTTCATAAAGATATCAGCACATCCATAACATATGAAGCAGATATCAATCAAGGTGGACCTTCATCATTTTATGAAAGCAATAGCAACTGGGGGTTTAGCAGCACTGGTTACTACCCTGATGATGACAGTTCTCAAGACATCTTTATTGTGTCTAATATATCTACACTCTCTATGCCTGATCGTCAACTGTACATGACTGCACGCGTTTCACCCATCTCTCTAACTTATTTTGGGTTTTGCCTGATGAATGGAAACTACACAGTGAAGCTCCATTTTGCAGAGATAATGTTTACAAATGACAAAACATATCGTAGCTTGGGAAGGCGTATATTTGATGTTTACATTCAGGTAGCTAATAACATACATTTCCACGGTGCTACTATTCAACAAATGATGATTAGGTTTTGGCCAATTGAAAAATGAGTTTTGCGTTTTTGAATTTCGATTAATGACATGTAATAGACTGAAATCAAAACCAAGAAATATAATTTTCATTGTGAGAATGAAACAACAAGTAATTAAAGTAGTATATTGCAGGGGAAACGAGTGGAGAAGGATTTTAATATTGCGGATGTAGCAGGTGGGAATAGTAAATTAGTCATAAGAAACTATACTGCTTCTGTAACAACGCGTACCTTGGAGATTCGTTTCTTTTGGAATGGGAAAGGAACACAGGCTATCCCTAAAAGAGGAGTCTATGGTCCTCTTATATCAGCCATTTCTGTAGACCCAAGTAAGTTTTGCACAGTTATGAGCTTCTTCTAATAATTACTTGTAGAGAATGGGGAGTTTCTCATATATAAAAGTTCGTGTTAGGAGTCTGATATTTCATTAAACTCTACTTCAGTTCTCTCGTATAACATACAATGGCTTGAGATTCTGATTGGAGTCTTCAGTTTCTTTTACTTTGAATCGCCACAAAATTACATCTACCCACTTATTTCTTGACTTGAGAGCTAAGATATCATCTTCATTAAGTTCCCTCTTAGGCTCTCATATAAAACTGATTTATGCTATTGTAATTGCATTGAATTAATACTACATGGAGTATGCTTTCAAGCATTAGATGAAAAAGTCCATTTTCACCTTGAATTACAAGAGTGAAAAAATAATAATAATAATATACTAAACATATTCTTCCTCTGTTAGATTTTACACCCCCGAAAGAACCCTCGCAAGGAGGTGGAAGTGGAATATCCGCAGGTGAAGTGGTTGGAATTGTGGCTGGAGGAGTGTTCATAATATTAGAGATTTTATGTATTCTTTGGTGGAAAGGCTTCATAGGACCAGCAAATACTTTGGAACAAGGTATTTCTAGTTGTTTCTGTTATCTTGGTTTCTTTTTTAAATTTCTTTTATATTTGTTATGTTATTTTTGTAGCTAAGATGACTATCTATGTTGTTTTTCAACATCTGTTTCATGTAAATTACTCTCATTCCATAACATATGCACTACCACACATGTAAGATGATATGATATAATTTTGCTGTTAAAGCTATGGCTTCATTGACTCTGTTAAGTAGTAGACCTTAAACTAGTCTCAAGATATTAAAAATTAAGAATGCCATATATCATTCTGAAGTTATGGGTAATAATATAGTTTCTTATCTAAGTTTGCTTCCTACATAGATTTGAAGGGTGTGGACCTGCAGACTGGCAAATTTACCTTGAGGCAAATCAAAACTGCCACAAACAACTTTGACATAGCGAACAAGATTGGAGAAGGTGGTTTTGGTCCTGTTTACAGCGTATTCTTCATAACCAATCATTCCGATAATATTTATTTACTGCATTTGGGGTAATTTAAATGCATCATATTTCTTGTTAAACCTCTTTACTGTTTACAGAAGAGGTTAAGTATGTTTGTTGAATGCAGGGCCTTCTATCAGACAACACTGCAATTGCTGTTAAGAAGCTTTCAGCCAAATCGAAGCAAGGGAATCGTGAATTTGTGAATGAGATAGGCATGATTTCTGCTCTGCAACACCCTCACCTTGTCAAGCTTTATGGATGCTGTATTGAAGAAAATAACTTGTTGCTTGTCTATGAATACATGGAAAACAATAGTCTCGCACGTGCTCTATTTGGTAAAGTGTTTCTCTCTTATAATTTTCGTATAATTTACCTTGTTTTGGTTCATGCTAGGGGGCCAAGATATTAATTATACTCAAAAGAAAGAAACAGAGAATTCATTTCTCCAAACAACTTTTTATCAATTATAGGCCCAAAAGATAGTCAGGTGAAGTTGGACTGGCCAACAAGGCATAGGATTTGTGTTGGTATAGCACTATAGCCAGAGGTTTGGCTTACCTCCATGAGGAATCAAGGTTGAAGATCGTTCATAGGGACATCAAAGCTACTAATGTGCTACTTGATAAAAATCTTTTCCCAAAGATATCTGACTTTGGATTGGCCAAGCTTGATGAAGACGATAATACCCACATAAGCACTCGGATTGCTGGAACTTTGTGAGCCCCTATGTTTTACCTTATTTTCCTATGCTTGTTTGTCTATCTTCATTTCACCCGGATGGGTCCATAGTTCAGAGAAAGGAAAGTTTTAAGGACTAAATTCTGCTTACTACCCTATACTTTCAAGGATTTATCAGTTCAGTCCTTACACTTCTAATTTAATCTCTAATTTAATCAGAAAAGTCCTTACACTCTTCAATTTCATCAAATCGATCAAATCCGTCAATTTTCGGGAAAAATTTCCAAACTATCCATTTGCATTCACAACACTAACACGTAGCCGGGCTGCCTAGTGATGGGTAGTTTGGGAATTTTCTCTGTGAGAAGGTCCCACGTCAGCATTTTAACAGCGAAAATTGACTGAATAGTGACGGATTGGATCTATTTGATGAAATTGGAGAGTGTAAGGACTTCTCTAATTAAATTAGAAGTGCAGGGACTGAATTGATGACCCTTAAAAGTATAAGGTAGTAAGCAGGATTTGATCAAAGTTTTAACTTACTAGTTTCTATACTATTCAAGAAATTTTAAGATGCATATTTGTTCTTCCAATGTAGCCTTTTTATGTCATCCGTATCAAAATTTTAACATTCAATTGAGAAAAAAAAAAGATTTTTGGAATAGTAGTATTTTTACTAATTGTTAACCCTGATGATGGTTGATATCACAATTTGCAGTGGTTATATGGCACCTGAATATGCAATGCGGGGTTATCTGACTGATAAAGCAGATGTTTATAGTTTTGGAATTCTTGTACTGGAAATGGTCAGTGGAAGGTGCAATACAACTTACCGCTCAAAGGAAGAATGTTTTTATCTTCTAGATTGGGTAACGTTAATCTACCGGCTTTCCTTATTTAATATTGAGTTTTATTGATACCATTTATCTCTATTAAAGCATACTCTGGCTCATTATCTCTTCTATAATAATAAAAGGGTGAGGCTATTGCCACCCTATAATTTTCTTTGTTCACCCTACTTGCTCATTACACCCTACATTTTAATTTCAATTATTAGATTTACTTATCCAACCCATTTCTCTTTCCAGGAATATCCTCCATCATATGACATATCAAATTAAAAAAGAATTTTTTTAACGCAAATTTCTCATTTAATTTGCGGACTTAGAGTTTTTTTTTTTTTAGAGATTTGGAACTCAGTGGGAGGCTGATTCTCACGCCTTTACTATTATCATTCAAAACATGCATACAATTTGGGGGGGGGGGGGGGGGGGGGGGGGAGCATAAAACCAAAAACCCCTTAAATTAAAAGTTACAAGCATAAATTTGTTGCAAGACAACAATATTACAATTAGGCCTGACATTTAAACCTATAACCCTCAAACCCGCACAAACCCACCTGTTTATTAATCCGGGCTAAAAAAAACCCGCACGCAAAAAACCCACAAATTAACAGGTTTTGCAGGCTAAATCCGTTGGAACCTGTTAACTCAAAACCCTTCCCAAAAACCCATTTCTAGCAAACTTTTGGGATTTTTAATTTTTTTTTCAACCAGGGCATTTTTATAATTTTTCCTATTCCCCATGAGGATCCAACAGTTGGATCTTCGTATAATTGTGAAAAGACAATTCAAAAGGAGGTCCGTGAGGATTCGACCGTTGGATCGTCGTATAATTTTGTGAGAATGATTATAAAGGCGATCTGGGACGATCCAACAGTTGGATCTTCGTATAATTTTGAGAGGATGAACCTAAGGGCGATCCGTGAGGATCTGATCGTTGGATCATCGTATAAATCGGTAAAGATGATCCTCTCGGTGATCCGTGAGGATCTGACCGTTGGATCTTCGTATAATTTTGAGAGGATGAACCTAAGGGCTATCCGTGAGGATCCGACCGTTGGATCATCGTATAAATCGGTAAAGATGATCCTCTAGGTGATCTGTGAGGATCCGACAGTTGGATATCATATAATTGTGATTTGTGAATTATTTTTTGCCAAGAAAGGAAAGGAAAAAAAATCTAAAAAGATAGAAAATAAAAAATTTCAAAACAGAAAACCAAAAAAGTTCATATAGAGAAAATGGCAAATGTGGGGTTTATATACATAAGTCTTAATTGGTTTTAGTTGCTTTGATAAAAAGTTAAAAAAAAAAAAAATGTTTACAGGTCTTAACGGGTTTCAAGGGATAACCCGCAAATCCTCCGGGTTTAGAACGCGAAACCCATTAAGCTAACAGGTTCTTACCGGGTTGACCCGTTATACATAAGTCTTAATTGGCTTTAGTTGCTTTGATAAAAAGTTTAAAAAAAAAAAAAAAAGTTTACAGGTCTTAACGGGTTTCAACGGATAACCCGCAAATCCTCCGGGTTTAGAACGCGAAACCCGTTAAGCTAACAGGTTCTTACCGGGTTGACCCGTTAAGAACCCCCACGGTACTGGCACTATACCCGCACGTTGCCAGACCTAATTACAATAAAAACTAATTGAGTTGTTAGAACTTTGAAGGACATACCAAGCAAACTACTCTTTTTACATACCATACTACACAAACTAAGCAAGAACTAGACCCATTCCAAGTTCTGTCATAGAACCTTTTTTTCTTTCTATTTTCCCTACTATCAGAATGTCATCTTGATTTGGTAAATAAGGCTATATGCCTATATCTACAAGAGAATTACCTGCTGAATGGGCATCTACATATCAAGTAGGGGTGGGCGCGGCGTCTTTCAATTCGGTTTGAGGCCTAAACCGCAATGAAACCGCTTTTTTCGGTTGGCCTATATATCAAACCGCAACCGCATTACAAAAGGGCTGAACCGATTATTTATGTTACACCATTTTTCGGTGCGGTGCGGGTCGGCTTCGGTTGAAGCGATTTATTAATTTCAACTAGAAAGAGAGGGCCAAAATCAGACTTATTTTTACCTAACAATTTCAATAAGGCATAAATAAATTTTGAATGCATTTAGAGTCCACACAAATCAGCAAATGTCACCCAAATATCAAGCAACTTGCAAAAAGACCATAGCAACTTTTATATATATATATATATATATCAATGATCAAGCAAACATAACAACTTATTACAAACTGAAAACCTAATCAAAAATGGATTTCTTATATATTGAAAACCAACATTTCCATCAATAGAGAAATAATACATAAATAAAATGTAATTAAAATAAATTCGGTGTGAGTATGTTTAAATCGGGAGGTTTATGACCCGAAACCGCAACCGAACCGATTTTATACTGTTCGGTGCGGTGTGATCATAAAACGACACCATTTTAGTTCGGTGGGGTTCAGATCAGTAACTGCATTTTCGGTACAAAATGCCCACCCCATTATTCAGTAATCGCATTTTCGGTACAAAATGCCCACCCTATTATTAAGTATTTACTTACAGAGCTATATCTACCAGCTAATCAACAACTTATTCAATAATCCAATTATCAACAGCCCATTCCATATTTCAAACCTTCTAGTATTTCAATCATCACGTATTACGCAACAGACACAACTACACAAGTAGTCAACAAATTCAGATAGCAAACAAACAGAAAACTCGATCACATGGTTTGGAGCCGATTCGCGAAGATTTCAAACTTCCCCCATTCAACGATGTCTTACGGAGTTCTGGTCTTCCGAATACTTCAAATGAAGCCTTTTAAAATTTAAAACTCACAGTCAATTGCAAGCAAAACCCATCAATGGGACTTGGGAGAGATGAAATTGGGAGTACCTCTGTGGGTGATCTGGAGCTAATCGGGTTGGAGAGTTCAAAGAGCACCCGATTTTGGATGCCTCGAGCTAATCAGGTTGAGAACGTGTGACTAAGGAACTGAGGAACTGATGAACTCAGTTATGGTCAACTACTCGGGTAAGGAAATCGCGAACACCAAATCACTGATGAGTATAACTTTTTTATTTCGTAGGCTACTATGGGCTGATATGTAACTAATACCTATACGAGGAAAAACCCCTCTTCATTTAGCTCTAGGACTGGATACACCCCTGAGCTTGACTCTTCAATCCTCTTCTCTTTCATACTATTTTTTATTATATTATGTATTTATATATTCAGTTGCTTGATTTGATTTGATGTATTGATTATGAATATTGGATACTATTTACCCAGCAGAAATAGTGAGATTTGGGATTCAACATGCCAAAGACTTGTACAATTTGGGATTCATTGAATTATACATCAAATGCTTTTATTCCCCCATAAATGTGGTTTGATATTGTCTTCATTGTCTTCCAATAACGGCCGGTAACGCAATGCCTGGTTCTAGGTATTACTCTCGCTGACTGCCTTCACCTCTCCTCTCATCCGTGTTCGAAATTGAAGCCTTAATCCTTGATTGCTGGGTGCTGGGCAATTTGATTCACGGTTAGTATCTATTTCAGTTTCAATTTCTTCGAAAAGGGGTATTATAGGTTGATTTGGGTTTCAATTTCAGTTTTGTATCTATGACAGTTTCAATTCTTGTAATTGGGTACTGAATCGATAGGAGTTTAGGTTGATTTGGGACTGTGATTTTGGTTCATTCACAATGATCTTGGGAAAAGGGATATGGCTCACTCTGCTTTCTCTACGTTTTGGGTAGGTTACTACGTTTTGGGTTCTGATCTCAACATGATGGTTATGCAACAGTTATAGATTGGAATTATGTTTCTCTTTGTGCTGCAAGTTTAGATTCAGAATTATAGATTGTAATTTACTCTCTTTTCTCACTCTCTGCAGCAATATTTATATGTAATGTATGCTTATTTGAGTTAAAGACTGTTATTTGGGTTTAGGACCAGATTACTAATTTGCTGCGAGAGTGAATGAGAAAAGATTAAGACATAGTGTGTAATATGATTTATACACACAGATATTTGATGTGATGGTTAACTTGTGGATCATTGAAGAGACCATGTATATGAGAAGAGTGAAAAGACTAGAAATGTGGATCGTAAGCTCGAAACAATATCGTTCTTTTGGTTCATTCTTTTCCCAGGAAGCATCTTTAAGAACTCCAAACTTTTGAGTTCTTATCAAGTTCCACTAGTGAGGAATTTTGCCATCCAGAGATCATAGTTAGTGCCATCAGTAATAGATATCGTTCTGAGGAGTTTTCTATTTTTTTGTATGATGGTGGTGGGGGTGGACTTTCACTAGAATTCAATTAAGTTTACAATCTCAGAGAAGTTTTGTAAGGATTTAGTGTCACATTCTTATGAAGTTTATGAACATTATGCGAGAATGTGGATACCATTTTTGGCACTATATATACATGCCTCTGGTTATGCTTGTTCCTTCATTATGTAGTTCTCTTGACAATATTGCATTCACTGCAGAGGCAAGTAATAAGAACCAAAAGTGTTGAATACATGCCATTTACTTTGTCTTTATTCGTAACACTTTGTGCTATTATGTGGTTCTTCTACAGACTTTTCACAGCGGATTACTACATTGAATTAAGTGGTATAATTACCATCTCTTTTTCTGTTTCTTTATCTGATGCTACTTAAGATGTCATTAATGTTTAATAAAGGAAACCTAGCTAGCTACTAATCAACCTGAGATGGTTACCATATTATAGTGAAGGATTGAATGATTGAATCTTTGTGAATGTGAATGAGTGATTTTTGTATGAAGTAGCTTTGATCATTAACGTAGTAATGTCTTTGAGATAAAGGCAAATAGCAAGTAGTGTCCTTTGATCATTATTGCTTGTTCTGTACTGGTGATAGGGATATCTAGTTCTGTGGACAATGAGTTGTTAGGAAATAATACATTTCTGGATAAAGGTACTGAACAGCCTGGCTAGTTACATGCAGACCTTGTTTTTGTGATTGATGAGAAGCCCCATGACGTTTACAAGAGAGGTAGCAGTTTACAAGACCTTGTTTATATTCTAGGCTATAGTGGTGTAAGCTGTATTTTTATCTGTCAAGCTGCACTATTAGAAATGCTGGCAGTTTGAATTAAGTGTTGTTTCAATATGTTTGATATATTGTACTGACTCGACTGAGTGATCCCACACCATTCTTTGTTGTATATTTCATCCATAAATTCAAAATGTAACTTCTTGTTCTTGGTATTTTCTTGATGAGCACAATTTTTCCTATTGTGTCAGTTCGCCTTAAACACAAACATGATTAACTGTAAAGCTTCATACTTTGAGACAGTTGAACTAGCATCTCAGTGGAGTAATTAGAATTTTTTTTTTTTTGGTGACCTTAGCTCAGCTAAGGAAGAAAAACTGGATTAAGTAATAACAGAAATTTGCATAGGGGGAGACGTAAAACCTAAACCCCGTACACTAGAACTACAATGATAAAAACAGTGAGGATAATCCTCGTAGAGAACATCCTGAATAATAGCAGGAGCCTCATCTAACCAAACATCATCAATGACAAACATGCTAGCAAGGTGTGCAAGTCTAAGTGCAACTCCGTTTGCTTCACGGTAGATATGTTGAATTTTAACTGACTGAAAACAACGCAGGTAATCCTTACAGTCATCTAAAACCCGACCAATCTCCGACAAATTCTTCTCCCCGCTTTGGAGAGCCGCAACTAAAAGGGTGGAGTCACTTTCAATAACAATTTCAAGCCATCCTTAGTGAATACCAAGAAGAAGACCAGCTCTACACGCTTCAGCTTCCATATTCAGAGCTGAGTGTGCATGTACAAAAGGTCTAGCAATAGCCGCAATGCCCCTACCCAAATCATCTCTAACAACCACTCCAATGCCTCCACTACCACTTTCCGATCTGAAGGCCCCTTTAATATTAATTTTCAATCTGCCCGCTGGGGGGTTCTCCCACTTTGTAATCGATCTCTTCTTCTGCTTTCCCCTTTTGGGTTGAACCTGTTGGAAGTCTTGTAGCTGCTTAACACTCTGTTGGATTAAATGCATGGGTTGGAAAGAACTATTCCTCCAAAGAATATTATTTCTCTCTGTCCAAATGGACCAAAGAGAAATAAAAAATACATCCACAAGCTCAGTAGGTATTACGTCCATCAAATCAAACAGCCACTCATTCAACATTTGTGATGGGTGCTCTTTTGCTTTCAACTTTAAGGGGCCCAATAACCAAAAGCAATGCAAAGCTTTACAGTTTTTAAACACATGAATATCAGTCTCATCACCATGACCACACAACAAACAGGAATAATCAGGGAGCAGAACCTTACGAGTCCTCAACGCAGCACAAGTAGGTAAAATGCCTCTTGCCAACTTCCAGATAAAAATTCGGACTTTAGGAGGCATTCTAGCCTTCCAAATCTTGTTCCACAACTTGCTCACCATCCCTTCCTCACCAGCAGCGGAAGTCGAAGCTTTATCTAACATAGTGACTGAATTCTGGTACACGTAGTATCCACTTTTCACATTATATAGCCCTTTGTTGTCAAAGTGCCACACTAGTCTATCTTCAGCTGGCCTCAGACTCAAAGGGGTCGAAGCAATCCATCTGACTTCTTCCTCTGAAAAAAGCTCTTTTACCACCTCCAACAACCACTCTTTGTCGTTCTCGTCAATTATATTAGCCACTAGCCATTCCTCCGTCCCTTCCATGATGGGTGAGAAAGGTCTAAACAAATGCGGAACTGGCAACCACGGGTCTCTCCACAAAGAAATATTCCTCCCATCGCCAACTTGGTAGCTTAATCCTTTCTGTAAAACAGCTCTGCCTGCAATGATACTTCTCCAAGTATAAGATGACCCACTTTTGAGATTAGCCTCTATAAAAGAACTGCTCGGAAAGTACTTCGCTTTCAGAAGACGTGCAATTAAGGAATCCGGCTTTTGAATTAAACGCCAACCTTGCTTGGCTAGCAAGGCAAAGTTGAAAGCATGCATGTTTCGAAAGCCCATTCCACCTTCACTCTTTGGGCTACACATTTTCTCCCAAGCTAATTTAGAAAGTTAATGATTACTTTGCCATTACTCAAAGCATATGACATTTACGGAACTCTTGAAAGCAATTAGATAATGAGACAACAACTTCATTTTACTATCAGAAATATTCAACGACATTCTTGGTTTTGTTTCAAGGTAAAAAATGCTTTCATGTCCAAATTAGTCATTATAATATTTTTTTGTGGTTACTTGATGGCTTGATGCCAATCAAAAATCAATTTTATTAATGTTACTAATATATTTAAGACTTATTTTTAAAATTATTCAATATTAATCATATGACCACCATGATTTATAAAAATTGAAAGTTAACAAAAATTTATAAGGACATAATAAAGAATAAAAATGATAACAAGAGCAATTGAACAACATTGTATCATGGGAAGTTGAGGCTCATCCAGTATCTACTTTGATCAACAAGAAGCTTTACAACAACTTATTTCTACACAAGGACGACACATCATGTCTATTATCTTAATCAACATTTGCTTTTTCTTAACTGAAAACCTCTCTAAGGTTTGAGAGAATGCCGCCGATGGGCGGACGTTTCTGCAACTTTCTCCATGTTCGATGGCGTACAATGGCGGAATCTACCTCGGTGTCGTATACCTCGAGAGCGGTGCAAACCGTCTCTTCTTCTCTTCCGTTTTTCTCTTCGAAGGCGTGGTCTACGACTTCCCCTACAGCAGTGGTGTGTGATTGGTTTCCTCTTCTTCAGGTTTTTATGATCTGCGAATCAAGGTTGAGTTTGATCTGGGCAAGTGGCTGGCGACCTTTCCTTGGGAAAGAGGATTTGTTGGGTAGGATCCGGATCTGGGATCCAGGGACGGTGTTGACGGCTTGGAGATCAGGCCATGAGTTTGGGTGGCGGAGGAATCAGCGACGGCTGTGGGAACGTATGGCCCATATCCGAATTCTTTCTAATGTTTTCTCGGCGGCGGCGGGCAATTGTCAGCAATGGCAAAATCGATCGACAGGTTTCTAGTGGTAGGGTTTGGCTGTTGCGTTTCTACCAAGCTGGAGAGGGGTGATGTTATTCTTCTCCTGCGAGGCGGAGTATGTGGTGGTGCCAAAGCTGGGGGAGATTGTCCACAATGAAGGACGGCGGAGCAATGGCGAGGGCTGAGACCAGATTCGGTTTTGGTGCCCAGAGAAATTCTTGGTGCCCAGAGGAATCTCTTGTGGGCTTGGACTTCTGTTCCTCTCGGGTGCATAAGCTGGCCTCTTGGTTGGGCCTTGCTTTTGGAGGTCCTACCAATTTTGGGTGGGTCTGCTGATTTTTGGATTTGTATTTGGGATCTTGGACACTTATTAAGAACCCGAGCTTTTGCTTCATGGTGGAATTGGTATTTTGGTTATTTAGGTCGAAGATTGCTCTCTACTCAATGAATTAATTTGCGTAGAGTAGGCAAGGTCAGTCACACTACCGCCGGTTACCTTGATAGAAGGTTACCCTCTATTCAACGTATTTTTGTGCGTGGAAGTATGGCCGACCATACTATTGGTACCGTTTTACATAGTCTGAGCTCAGTCCGGTGATTCATCAAATGCTTAGTTGCATTCCTTCGTATCCTTGCTTAGGTTTTATTTCTGATGCCTTGGTGCATCTAGTAGTGTTATTATTTTCTATTCTGATGTAGTTTCTACATCTATAATTTGTAATTTTTCTTCTTATTATTGTCAATAAAATGGTTGACTATTACTCTAAAAAAAAAAAAATTGAACAACATTGTATTACCAAACAATCAAGGCAAAATAATATTTCATGTCCAAATTAGTCATTCCACAAACAAAAAGCACAAGCCAGTTTTAAGTTTACCCAAACACTTTGCCACTGCTTTTGCTACTGACAACACTTATAAAAACTCAGTTTACCAAACACTCAGCTGCTTTGCTTTTTAGCTACTTATTCTCAGAAATAAGTAAAAGCTAGCTTTTCTTAAAAGCACAGTCATATCAAACACACCCTAATTTAGTCAACATCACTACTAAATGGGTTGCTCTGTATAAATCTAATTCTCAACATATAAAGGGAAAATCCCTCCACTGCCCTCCCCAGATTCATCCGCTTTTCAGCTTCTTTCACTGTTTCACTGGAACAGATGTCATCTGATCATAGTTTCACCGCCCTATCGATCACTACCCCTATGTTCGTACATGCCTTCTCCCAAGCACTTCCCCAACAGCATAAAAAACCAACTCTTCAAGGTAATTCATCACCCCAGCCATCTCAGAAATCTCCATTAATTGGTTTTACTCCCTCTCCCCTGTTACCCATTCCTGATAAGCAGATCTACTCTAATTCCCCTATCATACTGAGCCATCCACACGCCCCTCCCCCCCTGTCTGAGATATTCTAATTTTCTACACATACCACCAGCATTCCAAATCCACCGCACACATGGCCTAACAAAGCAATGGAGAACTCCTTCTCACCCTGCCTACTAATGGAGATGTATCAGGTAACGACACACTTCTAGTGGGCCTCATAATCTCAGATAGAATCATGTACCCTTTATCAACCATCAGTGTCCTCAGTCGAGAGTGGAGCAACATTGGGGCTTTGACCATAGAACCTTTTGGTGATTGCCCGATGTATGCCATAATGGCCCCCACTGCGGCGGCAGCTCAGCGAGTTCTCTCCTCAAGCCCTTGGTGCATCAATGGCGCCACTCTCAGCCTCCACCAATGGCCTATTGCACACCGTCTCGACCAGATTCCACTCCACCTCATCAGCTACTAGATCCAAATCCATGGGCTATCCCCGATCGAGATGACGATCCCTATAGCTCACTTCATTGGATCTCAAGTAGGAACTGTGCTTGATGTTAAAGACCCTCTTACCCTTCAAGGATGGCCAGGCTTTGTCAGAGTTCAAGTTCATTTCAACTCTCGTCACCCTCTGCTTCCTCGGTTATGGGACCTTCCAAAAACCACGTATTGATATCATAACAGGTGACACATCAGTGATCCCAGAAGAGATTTGGGTGCAAGTTAGGTATGAAAGACTCTCTAATTTTTGCTATCTATGCAGCCATCTTGGCCATGGTGCAAATATTTATATGTGAGAATACAGGAACTAAGTAAGAAGCATGGTGGGGAGAGAGAGATGACACCGGGTGTATAGTGGTTCACCTTGCCTAAGAGGTAAGGCTACGTCCACTTAGAGCTTTCACTATGAGTGAGGCCAAGTAGCTTTTTGTAATAATACAAAGGTGGAGACCATGAGTCCCATCCTCTTCTAAGTAGGGGAGGACTCTCTTTTATAGCTAAAGGAGGTCTCATTCTATTCTACATTTTCGATGTGGGACACAATGCACATATTGCTTCTCTTGAACCCTTTTGGAAAGCATGAGAGGTTGACCTCTATGCGAGATATTGGACGACCTTCACCATGGTGAGGTAGCTCAAGTGTCGGTCTAATGAATGCATGCCATAAGCAGGTCTAGTCATGTCATGGAGACCACCTACGAGGTCGTTGCTTATGCTTGGCAGTATGTAATATAGGCGGTATGTACACAAATTCTTGCACTTTTGACAGACACCCTTCGACTCATCGTCTCGGACCTTGGATAGCTACTCAAATTGCTCGGAGAGTTGTTCCAGCACTAACGCAAAGCCAAAGAAGCTGGGAGTGATTTGAGAATCAATGCTTTTACAGCAGACGTAGATAGTGGGATGATAAGCAACATGAGGCGGACTTAAGGTACTAAAAAACGGCTTAGGTGGCTGACTAGGAGGCGCCTAAGCGCTAATCGCTAGGTCACCGATCAGATTTCTACCTAGGCAATTGCTTTGGGCGGTGGGCTCCTCAGCGGCCGGCTAGGCTGTTTAGGCGGAGTCTAGGCGGTCTAGGCGGAGCCGCCTCAGAGCTGAGCATTGGGCGCTAGAAATTTTTTTTTCTTCTTTCTGATCATCTTCTTCAAAACTCAAAACCTCAAATATTGAAGCGGTTTCTCATTCTTAGACCTCTGAAACCTCTCTAAACTAACATCTGAAAATCCAGACCAGTAGACCACTCAAAAATGAAAACCTAGTCTCACTCGATGTCGACAACAGCGAAAATGAAATCAAAAGAGGGATTCATTATAGATTGAAAATTACCATATCTAAATCGAGAGGAAAACAAAAAGGCATGACGAGATTATTGAAGGGGAAAACAAGAGAAGGATTTGGCTACCATTGAAATGGCGTTGCTTTCTCTCTGGTTTTTTTTTTTTTTTTTTTTTTTTTTTTTTTTTTTTCTGAGTTGCTTTCTCTCTCTGTTAGTATCGGAGGGGGAAGAGGATAAGAAACTCGTGGTAGTATAACTACACAAGCTATAATTATGGCACATGTATGCCCTATGATTATGCACATGTGTTCTTTATCTTTCTCTTCTACATTAAATCACTTTGTTTTTCTTTTCTTTTTTTCTCAAAATAATCCCTTTATTGTCTTTAAAAATAAAAAATCTAGTCTATAATTATAACACCTCTGTCAAAGTAATACGTTTTATAATTTTATTTATATGATTATATGTCATAAAATAAAAAATAAATAAAAATAAAAAACCGCCTAGTCACCGCCCGACTTGCCCCTAGCGTTTTTTAGAACATTGGGCGGACTAGTTATGTCGCTATCGTGCTGGACAAGAAAGCCAAAGAAACCTATAGGACCATACCTTGGAGTCTATCATAGCACCACATCTCCAAATAATCCCCATCCCTTCTTCTTATCTCCACTCTCCTCGTATTTTGGAGGTAGGACAAAGCAGCAATCCTTCAACACATGCTATTGACAAAATCGACATGTGCATTGACCACCCAATGGATGTGATTTTGCCGATCTCCCTACCAATCTTGTCACCCTCTGAAGCGGAAATGGATGTCAAAGACCTTGACCTGACTATTGCTATTTCCCTTACAGAGTTGGGCCTGCCTATCCCAAACGATCAAGCTGAGCCCATCTTGCCTTACGCAAATCCACTCTTGCTACAACCCACTATCCATATCCTTAGTCCATTCCAACCCGAGATCTCTATCCACCCATTTTAACCCTCTATTCCCCATCCCCTCAATTTCGATCCCTCCACAATCCACCCTTAGCAACCCCCAATTTTCGACACATTCTCCAGCCATCTTCATCAACCATTCTCACAGCACTCTGAATTTCTGGAAATCTCTTCTGAAGCCCACACTCTTCATCCATCTGAACCCTCTGACCCACCTTCTCCCCAAAATCATGTTAATCTTACACCACCCAATCCCACACCTTTGAGCTCCCCTACCTCAGTGGAAAACACTCCTCCTCTCAAAGGCCCACTTTGAATCCTTTCATACCAATTTCAACAACTGCAACTCCTCAAATGGCAATGTTCGGAGGAAGGAGAATCCAGCTCAGCGCAAAAAAAACCTTGTATTGTTGATGCCCCAACCTACAGGTTCGATTATGGGATTGTCAGCAATAACAGATGGGCTCTAATACTGGAATCTATCATCGAAAATCAAGACATTCTTGCAAATCCTCTAACCAATCTTGCCTTATTAGTTCGAAGAGGCTGGTCTCGAGACAATCTGGTAGCCACCAGTAGTAGAGCCTGTGGCCACCGAGTTCGAGCTGGTCGAGGAAGAAAAGTTACAAGCTCGGTTTCCAGTCTTGTTACAACTCAGGTTAGTAGTGTTGTCCTAGACTCGGGAGATGTCTATGAGGTCCAGATACAAGTTTCAGAGTCTCTTCAATTGCATCACTCTTTCCCTCTTTTTGTTGAGGACCCTGCAGTTCATCAAATCCAGATGGAAGATCCAACACTTGCAACTCTGTAGCAAACTAAAAAAGGTTCTAGCAGTTGGCCTGATGCAACCTCGGGTTCCTTATGAGACTACTCTTATGGAACGATCAGGGACTGGCGTCTAAAATGACAGGTAAAGCTCTAAGGACACTCCAAAGAAAATACGACCCCGATATGATCTTCCTCATGGAGACAAAGTAGCCTTTCGCCATCTTCTCCAAATGGCAAAAAGATCTCAAATGTGCTTATCATTTTGTTGTTTCCCCCATCGGCTGTTGTGGCGGTCTTGCCCTTTTGTGGAAGGATACAGTCATGGTTGATATCCTTCCTAATTGCAAGAACTATATAAATAGTGTTGTAAGTTTTGTTTCTGATGGCTTCCATTGTAAAATTTTATGGGTTTATGGCAGCCCCCATAATAATGAAATGTCCACATTTTGGTACTCAATGCTTCGACATTTCTCTCCTCAAACAATCCCTTGGCTCTGCCTAGGTGATTTTAATGAGGTCTTGTGTGTTTCTGAAAAATGGGGAGGTTCTCCTCTTCTACAATGGAGGCTGAATCTCTTTAGGAATTTCCTCACTCATACTGAACTTCGAGATCTTCAATGTCAAGGCCCTTTCCACACATGGTATTGTATTAGAGACAAAAGATTGTCTTAAAAGAGCGCCTGGACAGATGTTTGGCAAAAATTCCTTAGTGTGCAGCTCAACCAAACTCCCAAACCTTCAATCTTCCAAAAATCGGCGCCAACCACCATCTAATCCTACTAGACACCAATCCTATGGAAGTGAAAAGTCCTGTACTTTTTAGGTTTGATCGTGCCTAGACCACTCACAAGGATTGTTCCTCTGTTGTTATCGCTAACTGGCATCACCATACTTTTGAAAGTGCAATGAATCAGTGGAGCTAGAATTTATACTCTTGCAAACTTGCTCTTCGAAAGTGGAGCAAACTAGCCTTTCCAAACTTCAAGGAAAAGATAGACGAATTGTCTCTAGAGATGGAATCTATTCTTACTAACCCCTTGTCCTCTGATGCAGATAGGCTCAATTCCTTATCCTCCCAAATTGATCATTTTTGGGTCCTTGAGGAAATCTTCTGGCACCAATGGTCTAGAGTAAATTGGCTAAACCTCGGAGATCGAAAAACTCAGTTATTCCATCAATCTACTATCAAAAGGAGACAGCGCAACAAGATCATGAGAATCAAAGACTCCTCTGATTAGTGGCTCCAGTCTTAAAAAGAAATATCTTACTCAATTTCCCAATATTTCCAGCAAATTTACACGACTGATGGTACGAGAGACTGTGAAGATGTGTTAAATTTGGTTGACCCAATTGTCACCCTTGAAATGAATGCCTCTCTTATTGTTCTGGTTACCTTGGATGATATTCATGAAGCGATGTCCTAATTGGGGGGTTTGAAGGCTCCAGGCCCTGATGGCTTCTCCGGCATTTTTTACCAAAAATATTGGCACATCATCATTAAGGTTGTCATGGAAGCTACTTCAGAATTCATGGCCACAGGTTCTATCTTACACTCCTTTAACCAAACTTATATAGTGCTCATCCTAAAACTTAAAGCTCCACAGCTCCCCTCACAATTCAGACCTATTGGGTTATGCAACTTCTCCTATAAAATTCTGGCCACAGTTCTCACAAATAGGTTGCGGCCTCTTATGCCAATCCTTATCTCTAAACAGCAATCAACATTCGTTTCAGGTTGGCAAATTCACGATAATGTGATTATTGCTCACGAGATCTTCCATCATCTCAAGTTGCTGCGGTCTGGTTTGAACTTTGAAATGCGCTTCAAATTGGATATGAACAAGGCGTATGATCACCTTGAATGGGACTTCCTTGAAGCTGTGTTATCAAAATTAGGATTTTATGAACATTGGATCACTTTATCATGAATTGTGTCCGTTTTGTCTCTTTATCAATCCTGATCAATGATAAACCTTCGCAATCTTTTGCCCCAACTAGTGGCCTTCGCCAAGGTGATCCGTTGTCTCCATTTCTCTTCTTGTTTGTTAGTGATGTGCTCTCCACTATCGTTAGGAAGGCATGTATAACCAATCAGATTGTTCCTATTTCAATTGGCATAAACAACCTAGACATTACCCACCTTCTATTTGCTAAAGACACTTTGTTTTCCATGAAAGCCACTCTAGATAACTGCAGCTTCCTCTCCTACGAGCTTATTGTGTAGGCTCATGACAGTAAGTTAATCAAGAGAAATCTGCTCTCTACTTCAGTCCCAACACCCCACCGGAGCTAATCTCTCAACTTTAGTAATCTTTAGGCATGCAGGCTGTCACAAATCTAGGGAAGTAACTGGGACTGCCCATAATTTAGGGACGATATAAACGCTCCGCACTAGGCTATATCAGCGAATCTATTTCCAGCAAGCTTCAAGGCTGGAAGCAAGCTTTTTTAACCCAGATTGGGAAGGAAACTCTTATCAAGTCAGTGGTGTAGACCATCCCGGTCTACCCAATGGCTGGTTTTCTCTTTTGAAAATTGGTGTGTAATGATATCAATTCTACTCTACCCAAATTCTGGTGGGAAAGTCTGGAGAGCTAGGCATTCATTGGAAGAGTTGGCAACATCTTCGTCTCTCCACATCGAAAGGCGGTACGGGTTTTAGGCATTTCACTAACTTCAATTTGGTGCTCTTGCTAAGCAATCATGGCAGATTATTAATAACCCAAGTGCTCTCTGGGTTCGTGTTCTTAAGGCGAGGTACTTTCCAAACTCATCTTTCATGGACGCAAGGCAGTAGGCTTCACCTTTTTGGATATGGTCTAGCATCCTTGCTAGTAGAATGCTTTTGGCCAAAGGTTTGTTTTCCTAAGTTGGCAATGGTAGTGAAACCTCCATCTGGTTTGATAGGTGGATCCCGACCCTCCCCAATTCAAACTTCATCATAGTCCTCATTCTAACCATGACAGGGTTGACACTTTGATTGATTGGAATACTTGTTAATGGAACCTGTAGCCAATTGAGATCGAACCAGCTAACTGAAGTGGAAGCCAATGCAATTTATGCCATTCCTTTAATTTCTTTGATCTTGACTGACAAATTCTTATGGCCTTTTGAAAAGCATGGCTCCTGCTCAGTTTGTTCGGCTTATCACTTCTAGAGATCCTTACTTCCTCCTGTTGAACACCCCCATTAATCTTCTCATTATATTCCCAAATCTGTGTGGAATTGGATTTGGAAGCTCAACACTTTACCAAAAATAAAAAATTTCTTTTCACCTTGGTCACCGGAGTTGACCTTTTCAGACGACATTTAGCTCACTGTCCCCTATGCCCCCTTTGTGGTAATTAGCTAGAAACTATTGAACAGATTCTCTGCTCCTGCCTATGGACTGCAGCAGTCTGGTTTGGTCACCCTTTGAGTTACAAGGTTGATCAATCCACCATCACTTCGTTAGATCGTTGGATTAATCAGCTACAGATCAACCTAAGCAATTCCTCAGCCCAAAGAAAAGAAATTTACTCTTCCATTAGCTTTGTGTGTTGGGAAATATGGAAGCACCGTTGTTCTTCTGTATTCAATCAAGTAACCCTTTCCTTAGAAGAAGTCATATTCAAAAATTCTCAAGCTTTCTC
Organism: Rosa lucieae; assembly: GCA_024704745.1. NCBI lineage: Eukaryota > Viridiplantae > Streptophyta > Magnoliopsida > Rosales > Rosaceae > Rosa > Rosa lucieae. The sequence continues at coordinate 24,459,092 of CM045496.1, read as the reverse complement.
CGAATTTCAGAGTAAAACCAAGAAGCTATTCATCTCTACTGTAACATAGCCTCCAGATCCTGTCTTAAAGAGATGGACTCCACCGCCTCCTAACTCTATCAAGATTAACACTGATGCCTCTTGGCATAGTGATTCACTTCAATGTGGTTTGGCGGCTATAGTATGTCAGGGATTCTACTAGTAAGTTAGTCGATGGAATTTCTATGCTCTATTCTACTCCCTCCCCAATTGTAGCAGAAACACTTGCTCTTCAGTTGGTAAAATCCATCTGCACCTCTTTCACTCATGACACCCCCATTATTGTCGAGTTAGACTCTTTCCCAGTCATCTCGGCTATTTCAGATCACCGTTTCCAAGTGCATTGCCTAGCTCAACCACTTGTTACAAACCTTCGCTTGTTTGCGCAAACCTCGCCTTCTGTTAGCTGGTGTTAGACCAGCAGAGATGCTAACAAAGTTTTTGATTTAGTGGCTTATTAGCTAGACAGAGGAAGTGTCCGGTCAATTGGGTTCAAAGACTGCCTTCTTCTCTTTCTAGAATCTTATTGTATGAAGTTTCACTTAGCGAAAACCTTCTTCCTTGAAAAATTGAAAGTGAGAAGTTCCGTTAGCCGTGTTGTGCTTAGCAGAGACTTTCTCCCTAGAAAAAGTGAAAGTGAGAAGTTCCGCTAGTAGTGTTGCACTTAGCGAAGACTTTCTCCCTTGAAAAAGTGAAAGTGAAAACTTCCGCTAGCGGTGTTGTGCTTAGCGGAGACTTTCTCTGTCGAGAGATATGCACCTTTTGACTGTTGGACTGGATAGGTGTTTCCTCTAACATCGTTCGACGCGTGTCGGCTACTTATTGGGTTGGCATGTGGGTGCACGTCTCCTCAGCATGCCAGTCACTTCATCATAAATGTGAACAAATGCCGCTTTTGTAACTGAGGCGACGCCTCGGTTAACTCGGATAGTGGGTGCAATAGTGGGGCAAGTGTACGGATCCAATGTGATGTCGTTTTTTGGTTGACTGCTCGGATTCGTCCAATGTTGACACTTTTCTTCATACTTCAAACTTGGGTCGTCGTATTCAAGCTTTTATTCTGTGAGGGTCTGGAGCAGCAAGTATTTCAAGTTTGAAGGAAGGGTATCGAGTTAGGAGAGGAGAAGCCAAACCAAGGAAAGAAGCAGGCAACTACGAGCGCACAGGACTATTGTACTTCACATATTTCAGGTTGGTGGTCTTTGGGTTTTTGGAATTTGAAGGAGTTTTTTACAATACTGTGGCAACGTGTTTAAGGGTCTATAGGAGTTTGTGTGGTTTTTGCATTTGGGCAGAGGGTTCGTGGTGGCAAATTTACTAGAAGGTCGAATATGGGTTCGGAGGGGTATATAGTTTTTGTTTTGGTGCTTTCTGGGTTTCCATTGCTTGTATGTTCTTGGATCGAATCTGACATAGAGGTAGCCTAGATCCGTTTGGGACTAAAAATTTGGGTTTTAGGGTGTTTGTGATGGCTAACGTTGTAGAGTTCTCGAGTAGTGAGGATTCCGGATTTGACGTGTCGCTCAGCCGTTCTAACAGGGTTTTTATTGATTCGTTGCGTCTGTCTGCCCCTATAGGAACCTCACTGTCTGATCCACTAGACATCGAACTGCTGCACATTATATATCTGAATATGGGTGGGGACGCACAAAGCGGTGGCAGAGGAGCAGAGACTGATGCGTCGACAAGTAAGGATACCGCTGACAGCCATTGGCGAGAGGAACGGTTGGCCATTCATGGTGTTTCCAGTGGTTCGTATGAGGAGAGTGGCAATCCTGGTGATGACAGCGCTGTGAGGTCGTCATTGAATTTATCTGATGGGACGCCGGTTGACGAAGTGGGTGGGCTGATGATGCAGGCGGCGATTAATAGGCTGAAGCGAGTGTTCAAGCTTCCTGGGGTGGCAAAGCTGAGGTCGCCGTTGAAGAATGAGAAAGCATCGTCTCTGCCGGTGGGGTATGCGGCCTTTCATAAGGCTATGTTTCGCCAGGGGGTTCAGTTCCCGCTGTTGCCGAACCTTTAGATGTTATTGTGAGAATTTGACATCGCCTTTTGGACAAGTCTGTCCAAACATATGGAAGCTGTTGATAGGGTTGAACGCTTTGTGGAGGTTGTCTAGCTGCGAGGGTCCGACTGTGGCTAAGGTTTTCCATTTCTATGAGTTGGTCTATGTTAAGAGAAAAGGGTGTAGCGGGTAAGTGCACCTGAGTCAGAGCACCGGGGCGCCTCGGCTGATCGAGAATCCTCCTTATTCCATATCTCCCTGGCGGGCAACCTACTATGTTGCGACTGAGGGTTGGGAGTATAACGCGGCCTTAAACAAAAAGGAGCCAACTTTTAGGATTAAGTTGAAGTTTCAACCTATTCGAGGTTACCACTGTTCCTTTTGAGGATTTTTTTTTGTTTGCGTTACTTCGCAATTCCACAGTACCCGACCTTAACATTTCTTCTTTGTGTGTGTGTAACGGGGCTGCGATTTGTTCTAATGCTGGAGGAAGAGTGCCGCTTAGCGAGGATCACTAGCTGCTGGAGGAATATCAATCTTCTGGATATATGGTTACTAACTGGTTGGGAGTTGCTAATGTAATTGAACTGTCTCGGTTCCCAGGTAGCTACCGTTGAGTACATTTTCTTTTTGTGTTGCCACTTTCGTATTGGTATAACTTGGTGTTGGTTTTGTAGATCATGTTCCCCGCAACAAGTTGAGTCGTGCAGCCTTTGAGAAAGCCATGGAAAGCGCCCCCTAAAACAATTACTTGGAGGGCATATTTGCAGCGGCGCTGAATGTGCAGAAGACTACTGTCAACCCGCAAACAAAGAATGTCAACCCTACTTCAAAGTCTGCGGACTGGGTAAAATATTGCTCACTATTGATAACCCAATCTCAAAGAAGAAAAGGCTTCTTTACAAGTTCAAGATCGATCCCTACTACTGACTAATGATATGTACTTACATGAGCATTTGCCAAGCATAATTAACTATAATGAGCCACGCTCCTATGGTGTGGCCTACGGAAACATAGCCAAGCAAGCTATCACCTGAGCCCCAGCTCACCCCCAGTTTGCCACTGACGCGCCACCACGCATTGCTCCAGTATCGCATCGCTGAAGCATCAAAAGTTGGGAATTGAACCCTATCAGTCCCGCATCGAAAACAGGGAAGAGATTAGTCTCTTCCCCACCTATAAAAGATCCACTCCTCTCTCCTCATTAATAACGCATTTACTACTTACCTATTGTTATTCTGTCAAAAAAAAATACATTGACCAACTTACGCATCAGAAAAGAGAAGACCGCTAGGGGACATCGAATCCTTCAAGTTCTCAATCAACTTAGGCACCTCCTGACGGCGGGACAGATTCACTTGTCTGCTGCAACCTTGACGCTTCACGTAGACAAGCTCGTAGAAGTAAAGCACCTCTGCCACGGTCAGACCTTCGCATCCCGACAATCGCCAGAGCGAGTTCAGCGCCATTAGCAACCTCTCCACATATTAGGGCAAATATGCCTGAACGCAAGATCAAACTCATAAAGCAGAATCTGGAGATTTAGCAGTAGCGGAAACATCACCCCCTAGAGTAAGATAGCCTTGTGATTGGCGGCATACCCTGCTGGCAGAATTGATACTCTCTCGTCCCTCATCTGCGGACGCAACTTTACTACACCAGGAAGGTGAAACACCCACTTTAGTAGAGTCACGGCTGACACAACCATCAGACCCCCCGCCTAATCAATAAGGGTACCATCACGGAGAACCCAGGCTGACTTTATCTCCTCCCCGCCAGCCTCTCCTCCATCAGCGGAGCCACTAGCAGCACTATTGCTAGCTAGCCTCTCCTCACGCTGCTTATGGGTGCCATTTTCCTCCCTTGCCGTCGAACTCTCTGGACGCCCACCGCGAGCCATGACTACTTCCTAGGTATGGTTGTAATGTCTCGATGTCTAGCGGTTCTGACAGTGAGGTTTCTGCAAGGGCAGAACGACGCAACGAATCAATAAAAACCCTATCGGAACTGTTGAGCGACATGTCAGACCCGGAATCCCCACTAATTGAGATCTTTATGATGCTAGCCATCACAAACATCCTAAAACCAAGTCAGTCAGTTCCAAAATGATCTAAACTATCCCTATGTCAAATCTTAACCAAGAACAATCATACACACAAAACCCAGAAAATACCAAAACAAGAACACAGTGTGTATAAGCCCAAAACCCATATTGGACCATCTAGCAAATCCATAAACTTCAACTCTTTGCCACAAATACCTAAACTCATCCCCAAAACCCTTGTAGACCCTCAAACACACCTTAGAATGGCAGCAATCACTTCGAATAGCAAAAGTTTCAAATGACAGAAATATTACAATCAAATAGGCACTGAGCTCAAATTACCAACCTGAAATATGGGAATTCTGGTGCGCTTAGAGATGCTTGTCGTCACCTAGGCGAATTCTTTCGTCAACCAACAACACTCTCACTCGATTCGCAAAACGTACTCCTCAGCTCTCAGAAAACAAAGCTTGAAGACATCGAGTTAGGTTTGAAGTGTAGAAAATGTTAAAAGCCTCTGAGTTCCCTCTCTTTTATGTCAACATCAATCAGATCTAGACAGTCAGGTAAAAAAGACACCACACTAGCACCATACATGTGCTCCATGATCACATTTACTATCTGGATTAACTGATGCGTTGCCTCAGTTACAAAATTGATAATTACTCGCATTAATGGCAAAGAGACGGGCGTGCTGAGGCAACGTACACTCACACACCAACCCAATGCATTATAGCCATGTGTCAGGCGTTGTCAAATGAAGCACCTATCCAAAGTAACCGGCAAAAAGGCAGGCATACCAATAGGCAAATGAGACAGTCTCCGCTAGGCGCAACACCACTAGCGCGACTTCTCCCTTTGATCTTACAAGCGAAACATTCTCCGCTAAGCGCAACACTACTAACGGGACTTCTCCTCTCATCTTGCAAGCGAGACAGTAGCCGCTAAGCGCAACACCGCTAGCGGGACTTCTCCCTCTCATCTTGTAAGTGAAACAGTCTCCACTAAGCGCAACACCGCTACCAGGACTTCTCCCACTCATCTGGAAAGTGAGACAGTCTCCGCTAAGCCCAACACCGCTACTGAGACTTCTCGCTCTCATCTTGCAAGCGAGACAGTCGCTGCTAAGCGCAACACTGCTAGCGGGACCTCTCCATTTTCATCTTGCAAGCAAGAAGGTCCTCGCTGAGTGCAACACCGCTCATGAAACTTCTCCATCTAGCAAGCAAGAAGGTCCCCACAACACTTCTTACCGCTTTCTGTCAACAAAGGAACTTCCGCCAACTGCGATTCCAGAGGCAACGCCTCATTCTAATGACGACGACCATGTGGGGTTGTAGTCAAACTACCGTCCTCCGGGACAAGTAAGGGGACGGGTCAACACAATCTTCAACTGCCCTAATCAGGCACATTGACCCTCGCCACTCAGGTACCGAAGATTGGGCTCGCTACCCAACAGTCTCTGATCAATGCAGATCCCCCTTAACAAATAATATGACGGCCAAACGGAGGCCTATCTTAGCTGGGGAATGGGGGACTCCCTGGAAGGCCTAGTAGGGGCCCACCTGAAAGGGTATAAAACGTTTGCTCATAATAAATCCATGGTTGACAATGCACTAATGCTAATTGTGATTTCGCAAGACTAGCAGAAGTAACGATTCAAACTGTTAGGCAACTCCCCAACCAAGATTGCCCTCCTTGATTGGGGACTTGTACTTACATGAGCTTTTGCCAAGCATAATTAGCTATAATGAGCCACGCTCATACTACTACCAGTGGTACCAATAACCACCAACAGTGTGACCTACGGAAACACAGTCAAGTAGGCTATCACCTGAGCCCCAACTCACCCCTAGCTCACTGCTGACACGCTGCCAGGGGCTAGGCAGTATCACCTCGATGAAGCATCAGAAGCTGGGAACTAAACAATATCCCATATCGAAAACAAGGAAGACATCAGTCTCTTCCCCACCTATAAAAGGTCCACTCCTCTCTCCTTATTAATAACGCATTTACTACTTACCTACTGTTATTCTGTCAACACAAATAAATTGACTAGCTTAGGCATAGGAAAAGAGAAGACTGCCTAGTGCAGTCTCCCTCTGATGCCCTTTGTATTTTACTTGACAGATAGCAGAAGCTCTAAGAACATCACCAGTATCGGTCCGCCCACCGGACCAGCGTTAACCAAGATTCGGCCACCGCCCAATCTCAGACATTAACATGATATAAGTACCATGTTTTCAAATGTGCTTTACCCTCCACAAGTCTTTTTACTTCTAAAATTATAATGAAATGTTGCTCTTAATTCACAATTTATTTTAGAATCTGATACGTAAGTGTGATTTTCTGTCTCTCTTTCTAGGCTTAGATGAAATACCGTAGATGGTCATATGTTGAAAGTTTCTCAGTCAACTCCTTATATTTCACAGTTTGTTGGATCTTCAATGGGAACTTAGAATCTTAAAATCCCTATTAAAGATCTATGTTAAAGACACATTAAGTGATGGTCATGGTCATAATTCTCCTACTCCGAGAGCTTCACTTCTTATGTAAAAATACGAGTCTGGTTTAAACACCACTTCTGTAATATGTAAAATTATAACATTTTCAATTAATGTTTCTTAGCTTATGATTGTGACTGTTTTACATACAAAATTTCAATGCTAAACCGCAGTATCGCGCGGGGAATATACATATTACATAGTTTGATCAAAAGCCACACACACTTGTATGTGCCTCTGACCCCAATACCCACGATTAACTGTTGCTATACTATTGTTATATGGTAAAGCAACGTTATACCCACAAATTAGAGGGTCAGTGCCCTCTGAAAGGTTGCTATGGTAAAAAAGACACGCATGCTTCCTTTTGTGACTTGATTTTAAAGTCAGACATGTGAGACCCATTGTATTCAAAAATGTCTTAAGTATTCAGGTCCAAGGGGCATTATTATTATAATCATATTCTTGTAGTCACATTCATTTTTGTTCATGTCTTCATTCATAAAAAAAAATTAAAAAAAAATATTGATGAGAAATGAATTATTAGATATTCAATTTCAATTTCACCGAAATACAAGCATTAACTTTCATACTAATTACAAATTTACAATACAGAAGTACTTTTACTTCTACTTCTATATCTCCAAGTCTCTTCTGCTCCGTATGAAATCTTCTCAATGTTGTCAGTTTCTGTAATCACCAGAAGAAAAAAAATCAAACATCAATTGGAATCCTCCTTAGTGTTTCTGATCATAGACAGGAACTCCAGCTTAACTAACCATCAGAGGAAATACTAGATTAGATCAAAATACATGACATATTAAGACTATCAAATTAAGACAAAGATCATTTAGCAGATCCAACAAAACCCAGATATGGACAAGAACACCACTTAAAGAAAAGAAAAGGAGGATTAAAAAAATGAGCACATATAGATTTAACTCTAAATGAGAAATAAAACCAAATGACCCACCAGTCAAAAATCACTATTTTCTGTTCAAAGATGTCATTGAGTGCATGAAAAACTCTCCACGTGTCTAGATGAAAGCCCAAAAGCTCCAGTTGCTAGTTGAGGAAACGAGGTAAAAACGGCTGGCAACACCTTCTAACTCAGATCCGACTTTCCCTTCTTCAAGGTGGCCATCACCATGTCGCCGACGCAAGCAATGGCAGATAGTTGAGATGCCCCTTGATCCACTTCATGGATGATTCATTGGATAATGGATTGAAGGTTTCTGTGAGATCAAGGAGAAGGGAAGAAGATAAGAGAAGAGAGATACGTTAGAGAAAAAGAAACAAATATTAGGCATATCAGGCTCTGTTTTCCATCAACATCAATATAAAAAAAACAGTCAAGCACCTAGTCATGAATAAAAAAAGAAAATATACATATTCAATTAAAACCTGGGCTCTACCGTGTGTGTCCAGAAATGAAACTTTAACAATTACTAGCTGTCACGCCCCGAATTTTGAATAACACATTCAAAATCTGAAACATGAATTAACCAACTTAAACAAATAAACGTTCTGAATTTTTTTCTCAGAAACAATCATGCCTCACACCACTCAAAATGCAAATCTCGAAAACCTCGAGTTAATTATTACAACTCACTCTTACAACGTAAAATTGTAAGCTCTAAATGAGCATAACAAACCTCACAAAATGTGTAACTCAAGTGCCACCACTCTAAGCAGCCCGATCACCGTCTTGGTTCTCCTGACCTGTAGGATTACCCGCTACACCATTTGAATAGTGTACCGGGATTGCAACAATACAAACCCTGTAAGCTTTTTACAAAGCTCGTATGAGTAAATGAAAGGATTGCATGATTTAAAGTGACAAAATCAACACAAACATTTTCTTTCTTTTGCATAATAATTGAAGTGCACTACGTCACTTCAAACATCAATCAACTCACGTCTCATAATAACCACTACGACACAACTACACGTTCTCTCTCTAATACACAAATGTATACTCATGGGCATACGATTCTTATGTTAATCCCCCATGCGGTATATTATACTCCAAGGCATATGATAACTCACGTTATCCCCCTAGCAGTATAGTGTACTCAAGGGCATACGATAACTCAAGGTTACCCCCCAAGCAGTACAAGGCAGACAGACTAGAGCTCTAACTGAATCGTAATGTGTCACCTTGGTCAAGGTTCACCTTTACGATAATCCCCCATGCGGTATATTATACTCCAAGGCATACGATAACTCACGTTATCCCCCTAGCAGTATAGTGTACTCAAGGGCATACGATAACTCAAGGTTATCCCCCATGCAGTATAAAGGCAGATAGACTAGAGCTCTAACCGAATCGTAATGTGTCACCTTGGCCAAGGTTCACCTTACGAATAACTGCTTTCCTCAATTCACTCGACTCCTCAATAATTCATCTCAACGACTCAACTATCGCACTATACTCAATTACTCTTTATCAAAATCAACTCAACATATAAGATCATTTATATCTTCTAAAGAGTAATGCTCGAATAATAACTCATTTAACCATATCAATACTTCATCCAATATCACACCATCCAATATTTATTCCACATAAATATTTATATATGAAACCATTCCCTCAGGAATGATTACAAATACCACCATAGTTCACATGCATTAAAACAAAAATTCATTTTATAAATAAATTCATTTTACTTACCTATGGACCGTAGTCGAACAAGTCCATATAATTTAAAACAAATATTTATTTTCATAAAACAATTTCCACAATTTCATAATTAAATAAAATCACCAAATTTCGGTTCGTGAATGAACCAAGTGCGATTTACTCACCTCGATAATCCCGCTGCATCTTCAATTTAACACAATACACACCAAAACCGCTCACCAAGGAAGACCGTCAATCACCTAATCAAACATGACCTTAACTTAGCCAATAACTCAAAGACATACTCAAACGACAATCCAAAGGTCGGATCAAAATTAAATGATGATCCAACGGTCAGATCCTCACGGATCGCCTTTAGGATCACCCTCCGAAAATCATTACGAAGATCCAATGGTTGGATCTTCCTGAATCGTCCTTACCAACATCTTCACAAATTCAAACGAAAATCCGACGGACGGATTCTCACGAATCGCCTTCCTAATCACTGTTTAGCAATTATACGAAGATCCAACTGTCGAATCTTCGCCCATGACCACACAAGGTCACTGGGACAGTCATACGATCAACATATCAAAACTACAAGTCCATCAGACGGGCCGATCTTCACAGATCATTAATCGAACAATCGAAATTGATCAAAACCGTAAAATTCATAACTAAATCATACGATATCCAAAAATTACGAATAATATATCAAAATAATCGTATTGAAATGTAGAATCTAAAAATATAAAGAAATCACATTTTTTGACCCCTGGAGGTGGCTGGAAAGGGCTGCCGGAGTTAGGGGCCGAGCCGCCGCCGACCACCGCCAATGGTGTGGGGGCCAGGCTGCTCCTCTTCATCTCATCAAGCCTAACCATTTTCCTAACTAGCATGAAGTCTGAAAACGATCAGAAGTGGTTGAAAATTACCTAGAACAGTTGAACTTGGCCGGAAATTTTTCAGAAACCGGCGAGAATTGCAGAAACCGGCAATCTATGATTTCGAAGTAAAAACTTCAATATCAGGCCTCGATCCCTTCTGGAAAGTTGTTAAGAACCTCAAGCCGAACTCACTGGTTCAAGAATCAATCAAAACGATGCTCTACAACTTGAGATATCATGATTGAAAGTCTTGGTGGCCGGAAATATTCCAGAATCCAGCGAGCTGTGATTTCGACGTAAAAACTTCCACCAATGGCTTCGATTCCTTCTAGAGATTTGTTCAGTAACTTTAGGCGATCCTTTCCGGTCAAGAATCACAAGAATTGGTGGTCTATAGCTCGGGATATCCAGATCGATTGCTCGGTTTTCGATTTTGATCGGGGCTGGCTTCCAGCTGCCACCACGCGCAGCGCCGCTGTGCAAGGACACTTCTGGGAGTTTTAGGAGGTTGAGGTGAGCTCGAGGATGAAGTTTGGTGAGGATTGGTGACCGGTAGCTTGAGATATCAAGCTTGGAACTAAAACTAGCTCAAACCAGGTGGAGCTTCCCGCCGCCGCTTCAGGTTGTTCTGCAGCGCAAGGCTGCCACCTGCAGCTGCGCAATGTCGAGGCGAAGGTGTGGGACGTGGTCTGGTGTCTTGTGGTGACCTGAGGTGGGAGAGATGGGTTGATGAAGATTGCTCTGTTTTTTTTTTTGACGTGAAACAGAGGGAGTGAGAGAGAGTTATCTGGTTCGACTATTAAGTAGACAAGAACAATGATTAAAACAACAACAACAGCCTTGAATCAAGGAGTGCCCTTCCTTTTAACAAAGGTGTTTGCCACCAACTGCTTTAATTAAAAAAAAAACAACTGGGTATTACACTAGCAAGGTCAACTCACTATATGTATGGAGAGAAGTTAAAAGTAGTGGAAAAATTTCCCGTACAACTACCACATTTTCTGTTTTTTATTTTGTTATTTCTTCTATTTTACAATTTACCATATTATCCTCATTGATTAATTATATTTCATAGTTTTTTTTAATAATCATAGTTTTTTAATATGTAAAGGTTAAATTGTTAAAAATTTCAATTTTGGAGAGTAAGCTCTCTTCTCTTAATAATAACTAATCTGCAATCACATGCTTTGCATGTGGATGAAAAAATTTTGGTTGTTACAAAAGAAAAATAGAAAAGTGGGCAATTATTGCAGAAAAAATAGATTCAATGGTAGTTATTATGTTAATGAAATACTCTTTCTTCCCTAAAAAATTATAAGTGTGAAGTCTATATATTTCTGTACTTACCTGAGCATTTGCAAGTATAATGAGTCATGCTCATGATACCGCCAACGGTGTGACCTACGGAAACATAGCCAAGCAGGCTACCGCCTGAGCCTTGACTCACCCTCAGATCACCGCTGACGCGCCACCACCCGCCGTGCCAAGATAGCATCAGAAGCTTCAGAAGGTGGGAACTGAAACATATCAGTCCCACATCGAAAACATGGAAGAGTTTGGCCTCTTCCCCACATATAAAAGGTTCTCTCCTTTCTTCTCATTAATTACGCATTCACTACTTACCTACTGTTATTCTGTCAACACAGATACATTGACTAACTTAGGCGTCGGAGAAGAGAAGATCGCCTAGCGCGGTCTCCCTCTGACACCGCTTTGTATTTCACTTGACAGATAGCAGAAGCTCTGAGAATATTGCAAGTAGCGGTCTGCCCATCGAACTAGCGTTAACAAAGACTTGGGCCACCGCTCAATCTTAAACATTAACATTGGCGCCATCTGTGGGAATCCTTGAACAAAAGGCCATCCCACCACAACAATCACCATGACTAACGGTAGCGGGGGAACGCTGAGGAGCAAGCGGATCAATCTGCCAACCCCCATCCCACCAACCCTGGGGCTAACATTAACCCAGCGGTTAACGTTAACCGAGCATTATTCAGCACTCCAGTCAACCCTAGCATGGAACCCCGGGGCTCATCCCAAGTTCCGCTGACCCAAACTGCAGCGGAGGCAAGACCAAGCAGCAGTCGCCCACTGGGCCAGGATCTCGCCACTGTGTATGAGCTGACATTAGTTGACATCCACAAGGTGAATAGGGAGCGCGAACAAGAGTGCAGAGAGAAGTTTGAGGCCCAAAAGCAGGTGGTCATGCTGATGTCAAAATTTAACGAACTGAAAAAGGCGCTAGAGGCAAACGCTAACCCAGCGCAAAGCGAGCAATCACGGAGCACCAGACGTAGTCGACCTAATACCAGCGGATTGGTACCCATACCAATTATACAGATGCAGGTACTGCCGAATCCACTAGAACTATTAGGAATGGGCCCACCTCCCATACCCCGCCTAATGATGGAACAGGAAGCGGAGTCACAGCCGCACACAAACCACTCGGCGGCTAGGGCCAGGACTGAGGGCAATCCACAGGTCCTCAGGCGAGAGCTGGTTCAGCGGAATCTCCAGGTAGGGTCCGCTGGTGACACAACCTCCCTAATCCTAGAGTGGATGCAGCAATTAGAGCAAAGGCTAATCCGCGCAGAGGCAGGCGCCTCAGCGCTAATCCCAAATCCTCTCTTTGCGTCCAAACTAGGACCATTCAATGCTAGGATCTTGCAAGCAGTCAGACTAGCATATGTAAAGATACTAAAGATGTCACATTACAACGGCATGACCGACCCCTTCGTCCATATGGACACATTCAAAAAAGTCACTAACAACAAGGGATTTGATGACGCCACCCTCTGCCACTTGTTCAACGAAACATTGGATAGTGAGGCGATGAGTTGGTTCTTTGAGTGCCCACCGGGATCCATCAATTTATTCCAGGCACTATCAAATACTTTCCTCTCTCGGTTCATCCTGCTAGCCGCCGGATATCATAACACAAGTCAGTTGTTCAACGTCAAATAGGGCGTCGAGGAAACATTGAAGGAATTTGTCACCAGGTGGCGGGAGGCAGCATCTCAGTACAGCGATCTTGACAAAACAATGGCATTGGTAGCCTTCAAGCAAGGACTCCTTAAGGGGCCATTTCTCTACCACCTTAATTACAATCACCCAAATGCCATGTATGACCACGTCATGGACGAGGCAGTCATCCATGCACAGGCAGAATTCTTCGCATATGGAGAAACCCCACCATCGCCTTCAACACCAGCAAAGTCCGGTCAACCTTCCTCCAGCCATCAGGAGACTGCTAACAAAACTTCTGCTGCTCCGCCAACTGATAAGAAGAGAGAGTAGTAACAGGGCAACTATCAAAGCAAGCGGCAGAAGGACCAGCACTACAACAAGGGTAACCGCTCATCGACAGCGGTGCTCCAATCACAACATGTCTCATAGGGAAAGAAAGCGCTATGCATGTGCTAACCACCCTAAAGAGGTTTGCAACATCCGCTATGAGAGATCCGCTAAACTCCTAAGTTCTAGTTGGGAACCAATCACCTTCTTGGAAGAGGAGGAGCGCGGAGTACATTTGCCCCACGAAAATCCATTTTTGATAGGCACCATACTCGAAAAATGGTCAGTGGGAAGGGTCCTTGTTGACAGCGGATCTGCTGTCAATGTCATCTTCAATGGCTGCTACAACCAACTCCAGCGGAAGAGAAAATTACTGCAAGATCATGAGCCGCTACTCAGCTTCTCTGTGACGTCACACAACCACTCGGTTCTGACTACATGCGACTAGTTATCGGCACTAGTCCATGCATAGCAGAGATACATATGGAGTTCATCATTGTCGATTGCTTCAGTTCCTATAAGGCCATCATCAGTCGACTGACACTCAACAAGATCAAGTGCATCATAGCTGGATGCATGCTTCTCATGAAGTTCCCCAGACCCAATGGGACGAGATGTGTGAAAGGAAGTCAGCAGCTGGCACGAGAGTACTACTCAACAATTGTGGCCCGGTCAACGCGCCGCCATGAGATCCTAACTGTAGGAAATAGAGCACCGTCGAAAAGTATTTTCTAGGATCCTAGGTGTGACGAGGAGAAGTATGCCAAAAAAGAGTCTGTCAACCAAGAAACATCCTTAAAGGTTATCAGCATCTCCAACGTACACCCTGAGCAGACAGTCCGCATCGGCGCTCAACTAGCCCTAGAGATAGTGGCTGAACTCACCCAGTTTCTACGAGACAATGCCGCCGTCTTTGCATGGTCCTAAGCTAATATGCCGGGCATCTCCCCTGAGATTATCAAACCCAAGTTGAGCATAAAACCATCCTTCTATCCTGTCAAGCAGCAGCGAAGGGCCTTTGATGAAGAGAGATATCGTGCAATAGGGGAAGAGGTTGCCAAACTTGAGAACATCGGGTTCATCCAGCAAGTTAATTACCCTTAGTGGATTTCCAACTTGGTCATGGTCAAGAAGCCCAGCGGAAAGTGGTGGATGTGTGTCGACTTCAAGAGTCTTAACAAGGCATGCCCAAAGGGTAGCTTCCCGCTACCCTGCATTGATCAACTGGTCGATGCAACCGCTGGACACAAACTGCTCAGCATGATGGACACCTTCTCCGGCTATAATCAGATCAAGATGCACCCCGGCGACCAGGAATTAACCACCTTCACTTCCGACAAGGGCCTATACTGCTACAATGTCATGCCTTTCGGTTTGAAGAATACTGGTGCAACTTATCAGCGGTTAATGAATGCCATGTTCGTTGAGCATCTCGGCAAGATAATAAAGGTATATGCGGATGACATGTTAGTCAAAAGCATCAAAGCCAGCGGATACGTGGCAAACCTCAGAATCATATTCGCCATTCTCTTGGATTATGGCATGCACCTCAACCCTGAAAAATATTTCTTTGGCGTCACCGCTAGCAAATTTCTCGGCTACATCGTCAGTGAACGGGGCATAGAGACCAATCCTGACAAGGTGCAGGCCATCCTCAACATGAAGGCTCCTGAATGGAAGGTGCACGTTCAGGGCCTCTAGAGCAGGACCCACAAGAAGGTAATTAACTGGACACCAGATTATTAGGCGGCATTCTAGAGCTTGAAGGAATACTTGGCATCAGTCCCACTTCTTTCCATCCCTGTACCAGGGGAGGTACTGTACATGTACTTGACAGTATCACCATCAGCGGTAAGCTGCACCATTGTACGACGAGAGGGCCAAGAGGAACTCCCCATATTTTACCCCTGCAGGGGCATGAATGGGGCGGAGACAAGATACACCCCCTAGAGCAGCTCGCACTCACACTTATTGTCTTCGCTAGACACCTCTGCCAATACTTTCAGGCCCACACCATTCATGTCTTAACAAACCAACCGCTGAAGTAGGTAATGCAGAACCCTGAGCACTCTGGGTGCCTCAGCAAGTAGGCCATTGAGCTCAGCGAGTTCAACATTGACTATAAGCCAAGAACTGCCATGAAAGGCCAGGCAGTGGCAGATTTCATCATTGAGCTCACCGAGCGTCAGTATGAGCCCAACCTAGGGGCACAAAAGGCCACCACAGAAATGGTAACCGCTGAGGAACCAGCCCCCCAGCAGCAGTCAGACTGGAAGCTCCACGTAGATGGCTCTACATGCTCCAAGGTCTGCGGCGCCGGAGTCATCTTGATGGGACCAGGGGGACTAAACGTGGAATATGCGTTAAAATTCAATATCAAAGCCTTAAACAACATGGCGGATTATGAAGCTGTCACGCCCCAAAATCCAAGGCCAATATTGTACTGAAATATGGGTAGTGAATTTGTGACGTGAGTCAAAACAAATACAATTTTCTTCTTGAATAAATCAATAGGAAGTAAAAGAAATTATATACATGTTTGAATAGTACTTTTATTAGAAAACAAATATCGGTAATATATTTACAAAATCAAAGTTAAGCAAAATTCGAATCAGTACAGGTATTTACTAGAAATAGTAATAGAAAAATATTATTTTATCTAGTAGGTTCATCCCGTTTCCCCAAGCATCTACTCAATACCTGAAAACAAGAAGGTGTAGCATCATGAGCAACACAAGCCCAGTAAGTACACAACTTACATTCTTATATTAATGTGTCTTATAAGAAATCAAAACTGAACAACCAAGTTAAAATGTACCAAGAACCATTTAAGTTCATACGAATTCTTAAATATGTATATATATACACACAATACACACACACATATATGCAAATATATTCATTCGTGTGAATGGTTTGGTAATAAATCACAGTCACATATTCTTATCAAACCAACAAATATTGTAGCATTAATAGTGAATTAACATTAAAGCAATACATGCTTGATTCTTTTTTTACTCACACCATCACATATTAAAAATATATCATAACCAACAAATATTGTAACATTAATATGTGAAATAACATTAAAGCAACACATGCTTGATTTTCTTTTCACTAACACCTTCACATATTCAAAATATATCATAGATAGATATTTGATCAATTTCACTAACACCTTCACATATACAAAATATATCATGGATAGATATTTGATCAATTTCACATAACACCTTCACATATTCAAAATATATCATGGATAGATATTTGATCAATTTCACTAACACCTTCACATATTCAAAATATATCATGGATAGATATTTGATCAATTTCACATAACACCTTCACATATTCAAAATATATCATGGATAGATATTTGATCAATTTCACTAACACCTTCACATATTCAAAATATATCATAGATAGATATTTGATCAAAATAACATAAGTCTTTTTAGTGAATTTTCGGATTAACTGGTAACAAATCACAAATCCACATGCTAGGGACCGACGTACTATTCCCAAAGCATGGGACAACCAGGTTGACTGGTATCAAATCACAAATCCACGTACTAGGGACCGGCGTACTATTCCCAAAGTACGGGTAAGCCGCAGCATACCAAGGACACAACCAAGACATGTATACTCAAAGTAAGCACCCTTCCTAAGAGTATAATAGTGTATCACAAATAAGTATCTTAGACATAATCAAATTCACAATATACAATCTTTATAAATTATAGATCGTAATATATGTATATGTACACACACATATAGATACATATACTTAGGAATAATCTCATATGAAAACATGTGTAACATAATTGTATAACACAAATAAGTAAATTCACTAGCAAACAACATAATTAAAAAGAAGCTTATACATAATTGAAATCAAGTGAAATAGGAAATAATAAAGCACAAGCATTAAATAAGTAACTATAAACAATTTAACAAAATTATATTATAGTTAGTATAAACATTAAAAAGAAACTTATGCATAATTGAAATCAAGTAAAATAGGTAATAATAAAGCACAAGCATTAAATAACTATAAACAATTTAACAAAATTATATTATAGTTAGTATTTCAGTCCTTATGTCCAAATCCATTGAAGTTCATCAACCATGTTCATGTTTCTCCAATTAGAGTCATCAAACTTCAAGATGTGTTATGTTGTCCATCACAAGTCCGAATTAGTCAAATGAGTATACCAATTCAAAGGGTTTCTCACAAGGAATCCAATGGAATAAGTCATGTAGTCCAAATCAGAGTGATATAGTCCAGAAATGGTGAAGAACCATAACAGTGCAGAAATCGATATTTTTAATACTATCCTTTGATATCTCAGTCTTTACGTATAGTATAAAATTACCATTAATTCTCAAACTTTCCAGATCACAAGTAGAGGTCCTAAGCTTCAAATTGATATAAAGTTTGTAGAAAATGGTTAAGAAATGAGGGAGATATGAATTTTTGAAGTTGTGATGGCTGTATGAGATTTCCAGCAAGTTTAAAAGTTGAAAACTTTGATTAGCCATAACTTCTTCATTTCTTAACCTTTTTAAGTGATTCAAAAGCCTAAATTGAAGAACTTTTGATGAGAAATTTAATACTGTAATTAGTTTTGACAAAACAGATTTTGTTATATACGAAAATACTGGTTTGCAGCAAAGCAGATCCTTTTCCATCTTATCATTGATTATGTAGTTTGATAAATCTTAAAGACAAAAGAACATAGGAATGTAATCATGTACTTACTTAAGGAACTCAGAAGATCTTGTGATCAAAGTTTGGACTTCTTTCACAAAAGGGAACTTCTTAAGAGAGAAAGGGTGAAGGATTTGTGTGAGGAATTTCTAGTTGGGTTTTTCTTCAACTATGGGAGTTTTGATCAATTTTGCATTTGATCTTCAAGCTTGTGGGAAGTATGATCAGATCATATGCTTAAATAGGCTAGAATTAAGCATAAAATAAGTAAGTGACAAATTATTATAAGGTGAGTGACAAATTACTATTTAGGTTAAATGATTAAAAGGATAAAATAAAATTAAAAAAAATAAAAAGAAAGAAAGCATAAATCCACTTGCCAAATATATATATATATATATATATATATATGTATGTACACATACACATCCATATGCACATTTACTTCAAGTAATAAGTAAAGAACTTTAGTGCTTTCTTAAGGTAAAAAAAAAATTACCTATATAACTTGTAAGTATAGCATGTGGTAACATCGGTTTCTAAACGGAAAAGAAAAAAAAATGCTTAGAAGATACTTGGATTATTTCTAAGTTTAAGGTATCTTAGAGTACTCTACAGTGATACTAAGCTTCGGGTTATTACAGAAGCGCTCATTGCCAGCTTACTCCTCGCCATCGACTTAGTAGTTGACAATATCAACATATTCAGCAACTCTCAACTAGTCGTTAACCAGGTCAACGACAACTTCCAAGCCAAAGACTTCCAGGCCAAAGACCAGCAGTCAGGACATACTTGGGGTATGTCAAGACACTACTAAAAAAATTTAAATTTCACACCATCACACAGATTCCCAAGGAAAAGAATGCAAGGCTGACTCACGGGCAAAACTACACTATGCCAAAAATTGCATCAGACTACGCTTTTTAGACAACGAAAAAAAAATTTCCGTTATGTGTTGATTGAAAATGCTTCATACAACAGATTTAGTGAGATTTTGTTATATAAGGACACTAGAAATCAGAAATCTGTTGGTGCATGATTATTGTACAACACTTATAAGAATTTGTCTGTTGTCTGAATGAAAAGAAATTTCCCTCCAACCTTCCTCAAATTTGGGTCGAAATTTTGACTCACGTTGTACAACAGTATAGCTGTATATGTTGTATGAGCAAAATATCATACAACACATTTTTAGTTTGCGTTATGCAAGTTTGGAAGAAAATTAGATGTTCCCAAAATGAGAGTCTTTAGCGCCAAAATGGTTAATTTTTGGGTGAAATGCGGGTACATGATTGTAAGATCCTACAACGGAATTACCTATTTTTGTTGTGTGAATGTGCCTAGGTGGGAGAAATGAGTTTGTGATTTGCACTAGGCGAGAGATTTGCTTGTTGGATCCCTAGGATGAAGTTTCAGTGTAAACTATCAGACAACAAAATTTCATTTATGTGTTGTCTGAATTGATTATACAAGTTAAAAAATGGCGGAGAAAACGAAGTTAAAAATTTCGACACGGGGGGAACAAAATTTTCGTTTCCCACACACTTGGTTAGTTTTCCCACTTGCTCTGGCAGCTCATTTTCACCTCACTCACTTCATCCCTGAAAGAACTAGCACGCAACCCCTCTCTGCCTCTTCCCCGAAACCCTAGCCCTCTCCTCCTTCCTCTCCCGCTCTCTTTTAAGTGAACGAGATAGAAGATGACCCTTTTCGGTACACAACGTCAGCTTTATCGATGAGATGGACATTCTGGGCAGCTCTGAAGATGGGGACGAATTGGACCTTGAAGGCCAATTGGTCACGGTATGTCTAGGAAGCAAACAGATCGAGGTGGAGGAGGTATTGGTTTCTGGGGTGGTAAGTGGCATCGAGGAGGCGTAGGATCTGACCCAAGTCGCCTTTAGACCCGGAGAGGAGGTGGGCCAAGGAAGGAGGGGTCGGATCGGAGGAGTTGTTGTCGTGGTAGACGACGCGGTGGCTCTGTTGGGTCGGGAGAGAAACTGGTCGAGTGGGATATGGGGGTTGGGGGATGAAGGTGGGGAGGAGGAAGAAGAGGGTGGGGAGAGTGTGGCGTAGGTGAGGGAGGCGGAGGAGGAGGTGAGGGTGAGGAAGACGAGAAGGGCGAAAAGGTAAAGGAAAAGAGAGAGGGAGGAGAGGGAGGCGGTGGTGGCCGTGCTCCACGGCGCATCGATTATGCTCTGGTTGTTAACCAATTGGGACTGGTTCGTCAGTCTCACTGTTGATGACTACCCTTTTCTCAAACAAGACGGTACTGCTTAGATTTCAGTTCATTGTTTATGGGTTGCTGGTGATTTTTGTGTTTTTGATATTCTTTTTTGTTTGTGGGTTGTGCAAATCTTCTTCACATTATGTCATTTCTACCTAAAGATTTGAACTTTGTGAACCATTCATTGGCTGGAAAGAGTAAGGTGCATTTGTTTTTTTTTTTTTTTTGTATCTGTTGTTTTCGAGTTTTGTGTTATTGTTGTTTTGAATGTTGTGGTGGATGCTGAAGCATGTGAGGGTTTCAATGTTTTGTGGTGCTACAGGTTGAAGAGATTGAAACCAGTAATTGTTGAAGAGATTGAAGCTCAGTTTTCAGCCCGGTAAGTTTGGACCTTTCTTTGTTTAGAACATAAACATAGTTCCTGGAAACTCTTGGTGATTATGATTTTCTTCGTCTTTTACTCTCAAAATTTTAATCTTTTTTATTTGGGTTTCCTCGATTTGCAGGTTTAGTCCAACAATCAACTACCCAGCTCTTTCTTTTATCTGATTATCATGTAATTGGGATCAATTGAGCTCAAAGTCGTAGACTTTCACTGACCCACTATACAGATACTTTTGTTCTTGAAAGTTTGATTTAGCCATGGATAAACTCACTGATGCAGAAGCTACTAGTCCTTCTTTAAGGTTCTCTTTTCATATCCCAGTTTTTACTTACCAAATGTTTACTGTGCATATTGGCTTGACTTCAAGAATCATTGATTGATTTGTTGTCTTGTGTTTTGGTTTAGTTTATTTGCTGCATTGTCATATAGGGAGCATAGTTGACACAACACACATAGACACGCATGGAGCATAGTTGTAGATAGAAGAACGTGACACGACAATGGAGAATTAGATGCTAAGTCTGCTAATGTGCCCACCAAGTTCTTTTGGCTATTACATTAATTGCATCTAAGCAGATATTATAATCTGTAGGAATTGTTCTAGAATTTCACGAATTCTTGTATAAAAATTTAGATATTCTTAATCATGTGGAATGAAAGGAATCTAGGTTCTAAAATTTTTGAGCCTGTCATCATTAATTCACCAAAAGAATGTTGGTGTCTTGCCTTGAAGTTGTGCTAGATGTACTAATTTTATTAGATAGTTAATGTTTGTGTCTGTCGTAATGAATTTAATTACTCACCAACACTTTGCCGGGGACATGAGCAATGTAATTGAAGTACATTAAT
Source organism: Rosa lucieae (assembly GCA_024704745.1). NCBI lineage: Eukaryota > Viridiplantae > Streptophyta > Magnoliopsida > Rosales > Rosaceae > Rosa > Rosa lucieae. Next base: position 24,437,539 of record CM045496.1, on the reverse strand, counting down.
TGTAATGCGAACTGGTCAAGCTTTTGTGACTCTAAGGGTGTTCTTCTTTTTCACTCTGAGATTTACATTATTGCAGTGATACTAGCTGAGGAGTTTCACATCAGTTGCTTAAGGTATAGTACTGCGACTGAGGAGTTAAAACTGAGTTTGAATCATTAATGGTTTTATTATATATTTTATGGTTGTTACAGCAGGAATTTTGTTTTCTTGCATCTTACAGCAGAAACTCCCAAGGATACGTGGTTTTGTTGTGATGATAACAGTAGGATTCATGAGGCACTGATGAATCTTTAGATGATAAAGGTATATTTAGCAATCAAGTGGCAGATGATATTCAAGGGGAATATACTGTCATTTGAATTGAAGGGTTGCTGCAAAAGGTTTTGAGTACTTATGCTTGCTTCCAAGTCGGATTTAATCCCTATTGTTTAACCTTTTTGTCTAAGATCCAAAACACACTAAATCTATGCCTTGTTGTAATGAACGAAAATGTGGATTTGTTTGTAACTTTTGTATCCTTTCCCAATTTCTTGTTGCAATTCCCAAAGAGGATCATCTATGTACAAATTTTTCAGATTATTGAAGGTGCTTTTGTCAGACTCTCCTCTCATAATATCAGATGCTTCTGTTAGATCCTATTTGAGTATTGTTTAATTAATGTTGGTAGCTGATCTAGATAATTGTGATACTGTCACCTATTTTGCCTAATTATTATGTCCTGTTCATTTCCAAGAGTGCTTTGACCCTATTGTTGCACATTTGGTTCTGATTTGATTCCTGTTGTGGTTTGTGGGTAAGTAATTCTTTCAATTATGTTGTTTAGTAAACTTTTAGCTCCAATGCTATGTTTCTTATGCTACTTAAAAGTTCTTTAGGTTTAGACCTTCATATGTCAATCAAAGGTTTCAAAGTTTTGGGTGGTACATACATATCATCTTGGTTGATATGACGAAATTGCTCTTTAGTAGAAGTATAATAATATTGCCTGGTGATCCATTGTTGTTGTTGCAGAGTAGTAAATTCATATGATGATAATAACATTCAGGATTAACAGTTTTGTCAAGGATGTGAATTATTGAAATGAGAATTCTGCAGCAACTTAAGGCTGTTTGGGTTCAAATCTTTAAAGTCTTATACTTTTCATTCTTAATGTTGATTTCCCATCTGCTAGTAAAGGGTCTCGAGCTTTATGGGGTTGGAATAGGATTCTGGAAGGTAGAAATTTCAATGACCATACTATGTGTCAGATTCTTGCTTAATGATGAGTGGATTAATCCTTGGAGTGAGAGATGGATTCTTGGTGTTCATGAAATTGCAAACTTGTAATCTAGGCATAATTTGAGTCTTTCCAAACAGTTCGTATATTGTGGAATTTAGATCCCATTAAATTATTTCTTCCAAGGAGAAGGATGCTAGTAAATCTATTCAATTTTATTTCCATTTGGCAAAATGATAAAGATTCAGCCATCAGAGAAATCTGGTGTTGCCTTTGTCAGGTCAGGCTATCATAGGGCTAATGCTAAGGAGTAGCCTTCTATTCAATCGTCCTGTCTGAAAGTGTTCATGGAACATTGATGCTAACTTCTATACCCTCTGTTTAATTTGTTCAAAGACTCAGCTCCTCCCTATAATGCCTCATATGCAAATCTCACCCGGAGAGTCCGAATCATTTGTTACTATATGAGTCCAGGGACGAGCTATGTGGTTTGGCTTCTCTATCAGTTTCAGAGTCAATTAGCTAGTATCACTAAGGGTGTTCTTCTTTTGTATTGCAAAGAAAAATAGGAAGTCCATTGCCCAACTATGTCATGGTATAGCTACTTGTTTTACTTCATTATCGAATTGGTTTTATAATGCAGCCTCATCCATGAATGGTGAAATTAAATTTTGTAGCTTGAGTTCTCCTCTTAGTCCCGAAGAAATTGTGAAACCTTGAAACATGTCCAATTTGTAAGTTTGTGGGAGGGGATGATGTTAATAATGTTATCTACAGGGAAGGCGAGAAATGAAGGTTCTGGGAATGGAAATGCTGAATCAAGATCATACCTTGAAAAGAAGCTCATATTTTGTTTTGGTTCGCACATTGCAGCACAAATGCTACTCCCTTTTGGAGAGGAGAACTTGCTTTCTTCTTCAGAGTTAACGCAAGCACAGGTGATTGATTTCATTCTATGCTTTCTGCTTTTCAACAGTATTAATGTAAAGCAAAAAATAATCTTAGAGGATATGCAATGCATAATCATTTCTCTAATTCCCTTCACTTTTCTCTAGTTCCCTTCACTCTTTTACTCAATTTGGAACAGATAGCTACACGGATGGTTATTCAGTATGGGTGGGGACCTGATGATAGTCCTGCAATTTATTATCACAGCAATGCGGTATTCTTCTTTCTTTGCATTCAAGAGTTGGTCATGACTTGTGTTAGAGGATAAATGTTGAAGTACAATTTTTACTTTGCATTCCATAATCTATCAAATTTCCCTATAAAGGATAAATGTTGAAGTCCTAACATGTTCTGTTTGGTACAGTCTACTACTTTAAGCATGGGGAATAACCATGAGTATGATATGGCAGTTAAAGTTGAAAAGGTATGACGACTATGACTATTATTTTGTTCTAAGCAATTACTCTATGTTGATATAACTTTCCCTAGTAATGCTTTCTTATTTTGTAGATCCATGATTTAGCATATTATAAAGCTAAAGAAACGCTCCATCGAAATGAGTGGTACCACCAATACACCCAAGCGGATACTGATCAAGTGCGAAATGAGTGGGGGAAGTTTGTTGTCAACACATATGTGCATGAGCCATGAAGTAGTGCACTTGTTGCTAGTCCATTTTTGTGAAGGAAAGCATCTTTCTTTGTGCTTGTCTGCCGGTACATTGTCATGCACCATATGTGGCATGTTTTGAAACAATATATATGTTTATCAGCTTTTTGATGTCCCAAGTAGATGGGCATGCATTAGAATGCTTTTCTTGTGTAAAATGTTGGTTTCAATGATTGGGAAATGCATCCCTTTTTCTTTTGAAGTTTAAAGTAATGGTTATATGAATCATTTGATGGTTTCCAATGTTTGTATTTGATAGAGTACTGTTCATTTCGTAAATAGACCAAATGAATATACAATCTAATTCAGGAATGGAATGTTCAAATGATCACACAACAGACCAAAGCTAATGATCACTGCTTGTTGTCTGAATGACCAAAAATGGGAGAAAAACACATTGTAATCAATATATCACACATTAGTTTTTAACGAATCAGTGTCTTCTGATTAATACTCAGACAACAGAATTAATTGAACTCTGTTGTCTTAAAACCTAATCACACAACAGAATTAATTAAACTCTGTTGTCCTACAAGTTAATCACACAACAAAAGCAATTGAACTCTGTTGTCCTAAAGTTAATCACACAACAGATATAGTCTAAGAACTGAAGTTTGAAGAGCAATCAGACAACAGACAAAATAAAAAAATGTTGTCTGATATGATTAACATAGAACGGTTGCAAACTAGCACTATTGTCTGAAGACGCCCCTCAACTGCTGCGCACCTGTGTGCTTGGCATATGCCGAGCCATCTGCCGAGCTATCACACAACAGTTATAACACATACATGTTGTCTGTGTGTTTATCACACAACTGTGTTCCACCATTGTCTGATTTTTCATTAGACAACGGCTCACTCTACAACGGTTAGTCTTCAAATCACACAACGGTTTTCTGCCGTTGTCTAATAACAAAATTGGTGTAGTGCTAGCAACCGCCTAACCACACTAAAGTCCAACAGACACAAGGGTGGAGTGCCTCGACAAGCCAAGCATCACCAAAACCCTGGCGGAAATCTTCAATATTGAGGTCAATCCCAGCTGAATGAATGAAATCATAGAGTACAAGCGCAATGGAACACTGCCTATTGAAAAGATCGAGGTAAGGCAACTTAAGCGGAGGGCAATCCACTATAACATCCATAATGGCAAGCTTTACCGCCATCTGACCCCAGAGGAGGGAAAGGTCGATCTTGCCATTATACAAGCTGGGGACTGTAGAAACCACTCCGACGCTAGATCTCTGGTTAATCACACAATGCGACAGGGATACTTCTGGCCCACGCTCGGAGACTACGCCAGGAACGTCTCCAGGTCCTGCCACAAGTGTCAACAATATGTTGACCTTCCCCATGCCCCGGCGGAGCCCCTGTCGATCATCATTGGCCCATGCATCTACTCCACGTGGGGCCTGGACTTGCTTGGGAAATTCCCAACCTCCAAGGGCCAGTTTAAATATATCATTGTCGCCATCGACTACAACAGTAAATGGATTGAGGCGGAACCGCTAACGGCAATAACTATCGCCAAGGTAATTCACTTCCTCTGGAAGAACATCTATTGCAGCTACGGCGTCCCCCACACAATCATCACAGACAATGGCACACAATTTAACAACAAGGAACTCATATCTTTCACCACTAATCTGGGCACCAAGATGAGTTTTGCATCTATTGCTCACCCCCAAACCAACGGCTAAGTCGAAGCAGCAAACAAGATAATCATGAAGCTGCTAAAAAAGAAGCTCAACGTCGCCAAGGGTTTATGGATGGAGAAACTCCCGAAAGTACTATGGGCCATCAGGACCACCCCATCTTCTGCCACTGGTGAAACACCATTCTGCCTGATGTTCGGAACACAAGCCGTCCTACCTAATGAGGTCACCCAACCTACTGCTAGGGTCGAGGGCTATGGCTCTGAGACCAATGGAGAAGGCATCAGCCTAGACAAAGACCTCCTCGAGAAGAAACGACACAGGGCCTATTTGCACAACTTGCAAAACAAGCAACGGGTATCACGTTTCTACAATGCTAGAGTCAAAGCCCGTAACCTCCAACTGGGGGATTGGATAATGAAGGAAGTCATTCCACCGCCAACGGCACTCCACCCAACTTGGTAAGAACTATACAAAATAGTAGAAGTCGTTAGCCCCGACACCTTCTACTTAATCGACAAGGATGGCGTCACAACGACCCACCCTTGGAATACCAAACGCCTTCGATATTACTACAAATAGTCATGCCGCTACCTAAAAGCATCTTGACTTAGCTAAATTTTTGTTCAATATTTAGCTAAGGGAAGCTACCCAACGGGTACAACCTCGATTTTGTAAAACGCTGATCTGTCAGCTATCAATGAAACGAGGAATTATTCAAACCATTGTTTCCAAGTCCAAGCACAAGAGTTAACTGACAACGCCAACAATATTCAGCGGACCACGTCTGCTACATCGTACATTTGGACCAATTTTAATTCCTTTAATGTTTCGTTGATTAGTAATAGCACAAGTCAAAACTCTAACGGTAAAAAAACAATCATCAAAAGGAATCCCACACTTGGAATATTTCAAAGGCAAATACTTCATATATTTAGGGTCGGGACTCCCCGCCCAAAAGTATTGTCAAAATTACAAAACAAGTCGGAGCGGCACTAAGGTAAAAAGGCCTCGTTGACATTACAAAAGCAACGAAGCATTCATCACTAATTCTCGGGAGCAGCGACGACCTCTTCATTGATCACCGGGGGCTGTTGATGCCCATGCCGCTCTTGTGGTCAGATCCAGGTGCGGTGGGGCTCAGCGCCACCAAGGTACCATCCACTTAGGTGTAGGCGTCCATGAAGTCAACATGGAAGACTTTAGATTGGGTGGGAGGTGGAGTCCACTGAGAATTGTCCCCCGAATGCTCACTACTATCTCCACTACCTGAGCGGGCATCCTCTGCTTGTATGGGAACCACACTGCTCGTAGGCTCCCACTGACCAGATGACCCGGCTGGTTGGGACGCTTTCACCCAGTCGATGGCACCCTTCTGCTTCAGCATGTCCAAGTTGGCGGCAGCACTAGCCTTCACCGACTCTATCATGGCTCGCTTATACTCCGCAAATTGTTTAAACTCCTCCACGGCGGCAGCCTCAGAGCGGCTCTTCTCAGCTTCCAGCCTGGTAACCTCGCCCTCCAGCCTCTTCACCTCCACAAATTTGGCAGCATAGTCTCGCTAAAGGATCTCAACCTTATTCGCCTTAACCACCTCTTGATCCTTCAGCAGGGCTATATCTGCTCTAGTTTGGAGACGTGGTCGTTCTGCTCAAGGTCCAGCTCAATGGCAACATTCATCTTGCCGCGTGCATCCATAGCATCTCATTCTGCCTTGGTCAGGCGCCGTTCAACATCCGCCAGTTTGTCTTTGGTCTCCTGCAGTTCCCTCTTGAGACCTTCCATTTCCTCCTTCAGTTGCTGCTCAACTTGGGGTTGGCTGATACCTCCAAGAACAACTCATGGAGCCCCACTAACAGATGCTTGAAGGCCGAACTGAACGCTGAATGTTGGACAGCCGTCGGACTCACAGTCCCATCCAGCCCTTTGAACCCCAGCCTTTCGCAGAGGTGGAACAGGAACTCCAGCTCAGAGTCAGTCAGAAACTCAGAATAGGATGTGAAGGAATCTACACCGCTATCATGCGCCTCCCCGACAGCAGCCACTGTCCCCTTCGGAGGGACCTGTTTTGCCCTCTTCTGCTGACGGGCTCCGATGGTCTGCACATCATCTTCCTCCTCTACTTCATCGGAGTCATTCTGTCGCCGCTTCCTCTGCAGAACCTTCCGTGTGGCACAGGCGGCGACAGGCCTCGAGGACACCTACGGTTCTAAGATCACAGTGGTAACGGGTTCCCTCTCCACTACCACTCGGTCCCTTTAGGGCCCACAGCGGTTGGCGGGCACTCTTTCCCTCACCTTCTCAAGAGTGGCCTATACCTTGCTCCCACCAGTACCCGCCTGAACCACGAGCGAACTATCGACGCCAAGATGAGAGTGATGCGGCATCGGCATCACCATAGAAGTCTCAGACTGGCTCACCGCTAGTGTCGGAGGTCAACGACGGTTTGCTAGGCATACTCTTTAAAAAATTGTTCATCTCTGCGTGGTCCGTGGCTTTGGCAAATGCATCGCGGCTCGTTTTGTTACCCGGCGGAGAATCTACATGAAAGGCAATAGGTTAGCCTGATACAAACTGAACTAGGGCATAGAACAGCGGAAGTCACTTACCAAGGGCACTAGTCATCTGTTGATCGACCAACAGCTCCCAACCAGTGAGAAGACGGAGGTCAAGCATGTCACGATTCTGCCAACAACCTCTAATCCTTGCCAAGCGATACTCTTTCTCACGTGTCAGGTTATAACGCAAGCCCGCTACAAAAAAAAAAATGAAGTACGCATTAGAACAAAATGGAGGAATTACCGTACAAGCAAAACCGTCAACTTTGTGTAGCGGAGGCAAGCAACAACCTCGGATCGGTTGGAACTCCGACTTAATCTTAAATGTTGGCGCCCCCTCGTTTGTACCCGCTTGATATTCCTACCCCGAGGTAGCAATACAGAAGGTTCCCCACCAGAGGGACATGGAGTCATTCAGATTCTCGATCAGCTTCGGCGCCTCCTAGCGGCGGCTCAAGTTCACTTACCCACTGCAACCTTGGCGCTTTACATACACCAGCTCATAGAAGTGAAGTACTTCCGCCACGGTAAGCCCTTCACATCCTGACAGGCGCCAGAGCTAGTTCAACGCCATCAGCAACCACCACATGTTGGGGCAAATCTGCCTAAAGCAAAGGCCAAACTTGCACACCAGGATCTGAAGATTAGGGAGTAACGGAAAGGTGACACCTTGGCAGAAGATGGCCTCGTGAATGGCAGCGTACCCCGCCGGCAGAATGGAAGCCTTCTCATCAGCGGTTGGCGGAAGCAACTTCACCACTCCGGGCAAGCAGAACACCAGCTTCAGACTATTGACCACTGCCACAATCATCCGGCCCCCCGTCTCATCAACTGCGGTACCATCACTTAAAAACCAGGAGGACTCTATTCGCCACCAACCTCGCCCCCGTCAGCAGAACAGCTAGCGGTGCTATTGCTCGCTAGCCTTTCCTCATGCCTTTTGCCTGCGGCAACATCCTCCCTTGCCCTAGAACTTTCTGGATGACCGGCATGACCCATTGCAACTTACCAAGGTATGGTCTATAGTGGATCGATGTCTAGAGGTTCAGACAGTGAGGTTCCTGTAGCGGCAGACAGACACAATGAGTCAATAAACATCCTATCCGTCACACAGAGAGACACGTCAGTCTCAAAATCCTCACTGCTTGAGATCTCTACAATGCTAGCCAACACAAACCCTAAAACCCAGGTCAGTTAGTTCCAAAATAGATCTAAACTATCCCTATGTCAGATTTCAGCCAAGAACATCAAGAATAACCAAACCCAGAAAACCTAGAAAGTGCCAAAACAAGAACACAACTCATATATATCCAAAACATAGATTCGACAGCCTTGCTAATCCATAAACCCCAACCCCCTGTCAAACAATTACACCCATCCCCAGAACCCATTCTAGACCCTCAAGCACACTAGCGAATAACAGAACTCACTCCAAATACCAAAAAACAAAAAATAACATAAACAAACAAAAACCAAATAAAGCAGGGATGAGATTCAGGTTACGAACCTCAAAGATGGGAACTCGGGTGCGCTTAGGGGTGCTCGTCTCTGCTTCAAGAGGTCTTCATCCTCCAAAGATCGATAACTTCACGGAATTGCATAATATTCTTCTCGGCTCTCAGAAACAAAGCTTGAACACGACGACTCAGAGTTTGAAGTGAAAAAGATGTCAAAACCACTGTGGTTTCCCTCTCTTTTATGTCAACATCAAACCAATCCAGGCCGTCTGCTGAAAAATGACATCGTACAACAGCCATACACGTGTCCCACGATCGCACTTACTCTCCAGATTAACTGAGGCGTCGCCTTGGTTACAAAATCAATAATTACTCGCATTAATAACGAAGACGCGGGTGTGCTGCAGGGATGAAATTCCACACGCTATCCCAATATATGTTTGCCACGTATCGGACGTTGTTAGACGAAGCATCTAGCCAAAGTAACAATCAAGGGTCACTAATCCTCGAAGGTCTCCGCTAAGCGCCACACCGCTAGCAGAACTTCTCAACTCATCTTGCAAGCAGTCTCTGCTAAACGTCACACCACTAGCGGAACTTCGCCCTTCATCTTGCAAGTCTCTTCTAAGCACCACACATCTAGCGGAACTTCTCAACTTATCTTGCAAGCAGTCTCTGCTAAGCGCCACACTGCTAGCGAAACTTCGCCCTTCATCTTGCAAGTCTCCGCTAAGCGTCACACCACTAGAGGAACCTCACCCTCCACCTTACAAGCAAGGTAGTGACCGCTGAGAGCAACACCGCTCACTGGTCTACCACAAAGCAGGTCCCAGTGACACCGCTTGCCGCTTAGAATCAGCGGAGGGATTTCTGCCAAAGGCGATTTCCCGAGGCAACACCTCGTCCTGACGATGGCCTCCACGAGTCGTTACAGTCAGGCTACGTCCCTCAGGGATACGTCAACACTCTATGATGGCCCTGATTAGGCATGTTAACCCCCGCCACTCGAGTACCAAAGATTGGGCTCGCTACCCAACGCCCTCTGCTCAGCGCAGCTCCCCTTAACAAACAATATACCTACCAAACGAAAGTCTATCTTAGCAGGGGAGTGGGGACTCCCTGGGGGGCCTAGCAGGAGCCCACCCGAAAGGGTACAAAGCGTTTGCTCAGTAAGTCCATGGTTGACAACACACTGACGCTAATTATACTTTTGCAAGTCTAGCGGAAGTAACGCCTAGAACCGCTAGGCAACTCCCTAACCAAGATTGCCCTCCTTGACTGGGGACTTGTACTTACATGAGCATTTTCAAGTATAATTAGCTATAATGAGCCACGCTCATGATACCGCCAATGGTACCAACTACCGCCAACGGTGTGACCTACGGAAACACAACCAAGCAGGCTACCGCCTGAACCCCGGCTCACCCCTAGATCATCGCTGACGCGTCGCCACGCGCCATGCCAAGATAGTATCAGAAGCTCCAGAAGATGGAAACTGAAGATTATTAGTCCCACATTGAAAACATGGAAGAGCTCGGCCTCTTCGCCACCTATAAAAGGTTCTCTCCTCTCTCCTCATTAATTACGCATTCGCTACTTACCTACTGTTATTCTGTCAACACAAATACATTGACTAACTTAGGCATCGGAGAAGAGAATACCGCCCAGCGCGGTCTCCCTCTGATGCCACTTTGTATTTCACTTGACATATAGCGGAAGCTCAGAGAATATTGCAAGTAGCGGTCCGCCCATCAGACCAGCGTTAAAAAAACTTAGGCCCGCGCTCAATCTTAAACATTAACAATTTCCAAATATATTATGAAAATACCTAGAGGGCTTGCTCTACTAGGGTTGGGAGAGCGTCGCCTTCTGCCTCTCCTTATATGTCCCCATCCTCATGGAGAACTATTCCGGTATCATTTTCGGTGTCGGCTATTTCGCACACGGCTTATGTTGTGCCCTGTATCAGGCTTGGGTTTGCATCTTGGCCTGTGGCAATTTCTTCTTCTCAGATCCTCTCTAACGGTGCCTCTGTTCAATGGAGAAACGCAGATGTTATGCTGCCTTCTTAGATCAGGTAGGCACCGAGAGTTTGGAGTCTTCGACCAATCCGAGCGGGCCTGAAATCATCGGCGTGCTGTTTTGGGTTGGTGGCGGGTTGGATAAGTGAGGGGTTCGTGAGGGACTATGATTCAACCCCGTTTCCCGGTGCGATGGAACGGCGTTTTTCTGGAATAGGTCGGTTTCGCTGCGACCCAAATCAAGGGGGTGCTCTGGCAGCAGACTATGAGCGAAGCCGTGATTGGCGTCTGAGGGAGTTCTGCTTTTCAGTCGACAACATTGGTGGCAAATGGTGTCGTGTTGGGGGGGGGCTGGGATGATCTTTCTCCTGCCAAGGGCGATGGAGCAACTGTCAGAGTCAAAGTCAGGGATGGTTTGGGTGCCCAGAGAGTTTCTGGGTGCCGAGAAGAAGTTTTTGTGGGCCTGGGTCTCTTCCTTGTTAGATTGCTCAAGTTTTGGTTGGGCCTTCCCTCTTTGGGCTTTGCAACTAGTGTATAACCCAGTGCTGTTAGGGTTCGCATATGGGATCTAGGAGATTTTTATGGGCCTTAGATCTCTTGTCATTTTGGAATGGATTTTTTGGCTACTTAGGTAGACGATTGCTCTCTATTCGACGTTTTTTTTTTGTGGAGTAGGCAAGATCGGTCACACTACCACCGGTTACCTTGATAGAAGGTTACCCTCTATTCAACGTATATATTTGCGTGGAAGTATGGTCGACCATACTATTGGTACTATGTAACCCAGATTATGTCCGGTGCTTCATCAAATGTTTAATTGCATCCCTTCATCTCATTGCTAGGTTTTATTTTCGATGTCTTGTTACATCTAATTTTGTTCTTGTTATTTTATATTTTGATGTAGTTTCTACATCTATAAGTTGTAATATTTCTTATTTTTATTATCAATAAAGTGGTTGACTATTATTCTGAAAAAAAAAAAGTAGTTGTTACAGAGAGAAAATTAAGGTTGTGGAATCATTTCTTTTTAATTTTCTTAATAAAAATTTATTTTATGTTGTAGGGAAATGAGAATTGAGAGGAATTTGCTGTGTGTTCTCATTGATGATAGGGGCCTCTTTATATAGAGGATTACAATGTATAGAATCTCAATCATATAAGGAAAGTAATCGTACATTGAATAGAAATCTAGATCCTTCTAATTCAACCCTAAAACCACTAGGTCAAGTAACCTAAAGTTTGGGCCAAACACAAATAGAGAAATCCTTAACCACTCCCCCTTGTGTTGTCCAAATGCGGTTGCCTCGTTAAAAACCTTACCGAGTAACAAAAACCCAGTGTGACAAAAATAACCTCGGTCGAAGGGGAAAAAGAGCACAACACACCCTTCACGTTTCGAGGTGAACATGTAGACATCTCCCCCTGATGTCTGCGCCTCCCCCTGATGACTACGATCATGGGAGTTCAGATAATTTCCGCAAGCCAATTCTTACCTCATGTTTCTCGAACGTGGATTTGGGCAAAGACTTAGTAAACAAGTCTGCCTCACTGTCCTCAGATTGAATCTAGTTCACTTTGATCTCGAGGAGAGTTTGTTGTTGCTAATTATGCTTGGTGTTATCGCTTTTGATGTAGCCTTACCTCATTTGTTCAAAACAAGCAGCATTATCCTAAATGCTCGTAGGCTCAGCTGTGGTATACTTCAAACCACAATTGCTTCGAACATGCGTAATTATGGATCCAATCCATATACATTCACGAACCACTTTGTGAAGAGAAATAATCTCTGCATTGTTCGAAGATATAGCAACTAGGGTCTGTTCTGTAGACCTCCAAGATATCACTATCTTTTCCCATGGTGAACACTTAACCATTTTCGGAATGACCTTTGTATGGGTCAGAGAGATACCCAATATCAGCAAAACCTTCCAAAACACATGTTGTTTTGGGATGGGGAGAATGGACGCAGGCCAGTGTTGGCGGCGTTCCTGGTGTGTGATGGGTCCGAATCCATCATCTCTCTGTAGGGACAGAACAAGCCCATATCAATCATACATCTCAAGTATCGAAAGATATCTTTTACACCAATCAAAATGGCGTTGCGTTGGCGCAAAGCTATACCTTAGCTAACAAGTTCACTGCAAATGAGATGTTCGATCCAGCGCATTGAGCTAAGCACAATAATACGCCTATTGTACTCAAGTAAGGCACTTCTGCCTCTAGCACATCTTCTTCATCATCCTTCAGACGAAGAGGATCCTCTTCAGGATCAAGACTACGGACGATCATAGGGGTGCTTGAAGGTTTGACCTTATCAAAAATGCCTAAGCATCTATCGACACGATGCTTAAGTTCTAAACTGAGACATAATCGTGTTCTCCCATAATCCTTCATCTCAAAATCGGATTTGAAGTGTTCAGCGGTTTCCCTTAACTCTTTAAGGGCTTCTAATGAAGATTATGTCCAACATGAACCGCGATGGAATCTGAAACTTGTTATGGAAACGCGTGGGTATATCCCTTTCCAATCAAGTAGTTATTAATTTAGTGAGCGTTTCAACCTCTTTGTAAATGCACTCCATGGTCTAGAGCCACTTAACGTGGGTAAATGAAGTTCACCATGAACCTTCATGTATATTCCGTATCTAGATCTCTATAGAGATACTTAGTGACCACATTTGTAAGCTGCATGTTCAGTTATTCGGAAACTACCAAACTGATAGGGTAGTGGAGTGCAATGACATCCATTATGAGAGAATATGTCTCATCGTAGTCGATTTTAGGGCGTTTTGTGAGAAGCCTTGCGCCATAAGGCGTGATTACCATCTTTTTTTCTCACTACGCTTTCTAATGAAGACCCATTAGTCAACAGGTTTTATGTTAGGAGGTGTTGGCATTTCTAGCTCGAAAACCTTCTTCTTCATTAGAGAATCCATCTTAACCTAGATTGCATCTTTCCATTTAGGCCAAATTTCTCTGCGTTGGCATTTATTCATCAATAAAGCATGGTTCGATAAAATCTGACTCAACAAACTCATGCGCAACAAAATGCGCAATTGCATCATCAATCATGATGGAGTTTCTATCCCATGTCTCATGTACACTAGTATAATTTTCATTGAGCTCTATATTCTCAGGAATAGGTTTTGACTTTGAGGCGTCCCCAACTATAACCATAACCTGGAAGATTCTCATGAGACGGATTTTGAGTGTTGATGATTTAAGGATTGGTTTGTGCCAATGTATCCTTCGAACCCACGGGCCTCCCATGCATCATAGCTGGGGCCATGGCCTAGAACGCCAGAATGCCACTCTCTTTGGCTTTGGCGCCATGCCTACCTCCATGTAGGGTAGCGCTACGTCCTCTCGTAGGGACGTCCTTCCTTGCAGGCATGTTTATAGCATATTTGTGTGATCTCGTCACTGTAATAGGGATCGAGATAAGACATAGTGGGGATAGGCTAAGACAATTTCTGTCGTTCCTGCTGAACATCCGTATTCTTATCTCCCCTTAATGACAGGAAGACTGTCTCATCAAAGTGACAACCCGCAAATCTAGCGGTAATGAGATCGCCTTGCAAGGGCATTAAGTTGCAAACGATTGTTGGAGTCTCAAATCTAACTGAGTGGCCCATTCGTCTGTAAGGACCTATCATAGTGCGCTGTGGCGGCACAATGGGCTCATAAATGGCTCACTTAAATGTGCATAAGTACAAAATACGTGTACCCAGTCACTAGATGTAACGCAGAGGTACATTGAGTGGCGGTAGGTCGTAGATGAATTAGCATAGCTGCATGCGATATTACATCACCCCAAGCGGATGTAAGAAGATTGGTGCGCACTACCATCGTAGTCGTTTCCGCGAGACCAATTGGGTGTGTTCATGGGAATATAATGTCCAACATTAGTCCTAATGCAATAACCATCGAAAGACTTCAATGTAAACATTCTAGCACAGTCAAATCCAATTTACTGAATAGAATGATCTGGGGAGTGAGCTCGTTGTCATATGATATGTGCTAGGAGTGTAGCATAAGCAGCATTTATAGGTGGATAATGGCACAACACGTGACCGGCGTGTTTGCGTGTCAACCAACATCATGAAATATTTAAGCGTCCGCAAGTTGGTTGAATCAATCCACAGAATCCTCATGGATTCTATGTAAGAACATAATGAGTATTGTCATATCCTTTGCATAGGATGGTCTCAGTCCTAATTTCCCTAAGGAACGAGCTTTGTAAAATGAGCGAGAGGCTTTAGAAACAACTAATGAGAATTTTGGTTGGGCCTGAGCGTCTTAAACGCTATTCGAAGCAAGTTGGTGATTACAGCATCACCTAGGGCACCATCATAATTATGGACGCCATCCATGGCGTCATGGATAGGGACTGCGCCAGTCCTAGGCTAGTGGTGAACCGAGGCAGTGCCCTAGGCAGCAGCGTCGGTCACACTTAGTCCAGGAATCAACGTTTGATTCATGCTTCATTTTGCTCGAGAGAAAGGATGTCCATGTGAAGTCTTTGGTAGACGGATCATCATATCATGACTAGGATGATCTATCATGTCGTGACAAAGCCAATATGTGTCTAAATCCAAGAGATATTCTCTCATAACTTTTATTGGATTAATAGCTCAAATAGTGACATTGAGTCCACTAGAGAGACACATAAACTTCTCTAAGATGCGTTTTTGTTCGCAATCATTAAAGGTATTGCAAAGGAACTCATTTCCGTTCTCTACATGCATTTTCGCATGGAATTCGTTGGTTATTCCTAGGGTACGATTTGCCCTAAGAGCGTAGAGAGTTTCTTTGACAGCTGTAATCAAGGTGTCATTTGGCAAGTGAAACTTGGGCTATTCCATGTCCTTGAATTAATACTGATGGCCCAGCCATCGTAGTCATAAAAGTCATATGCTTAGAATCAAAATGGACTCATAAAGAACTCAAAATTTTATTCATAAGCCAACAGAGTACATCATTGTCTCTTAACCATTAGGAGAATCTAATCCAAATGCTAGCTAATGCAAAACAATAGTAGTCGTCTAACTTCTTTCAGTAATTCCAAAATAAATGTGACCAGGTGAGTAGAGAGATGTCGGTGGAGCAAGGCTCGTTCAGGTACCACTAATCTCATAACCTTCCTAGACATCACACTTACTTTGGGTAAGCCTACTTTGAAGAAAGACTACACCATTGGCATTTACTAGAAAGTATATATATGGCAATTGCCTATTACATCTCTCGGAAAAATAAAGACTTAAACAGAATTTGAGATCTATTGATCCTAGCCACATTTGTAGTCTTTGACCTTTCACTCTAGATCATCTTCATGATCGTCTTGTTCCACATAGTGAGCTTCTCTTGCTTCACAATATGCTTTGTAGGCAGTGATGATTTCTTCACGAGCTCTACAAATGTGTGCCAAATGATTGGATACTCCACATCGAGAACATACATCTCTTCTCTCAGACTCCATTGATTGAGGCTCTTTGAAAGCGTCATTTAGATGGCTCTTAATGTTGGTGGCGCCACCAACATGGCCAGAGGCGTTGCCTCCCTCTCTCTTTCCACGTTTACCTCTTCGGTTCCGTGTTCTCCTATTTTGGCAGTTACCTTCCCAAGTAGAGTGATTATATGGATCAGAATGTCCAGAAGTATCCCTAAGATTAGGGTTTCGCTCTTGGCGCCCTCTCTTAGAGGTGCGACTATAATTGGATTCCGGAATATGCTTTGTTTCCACTAATCTCGAATTATAATTCTTCATAAGGATATTGTTATGATTTTCAACTACATTCATAGCTCCAATGAGCTCATGAAATCTTGTGATCCGTTTTGTATTAACATCGATTTGATAGTTCTTAGTAATCATCAATGCAGAGACGGGGAAGGTAGAGAGAGTTTTCTCAATCAACATCGCATCTGTGATCTCTTTACCACAGAATTTCATTAAGGATTTAATGCGAAGTGATTCCGAGTTATAGTCAAGAACTAACTTGAAATCACAGAAGCGGAGGCTATTCCATCTCACTTCTAAGTTAGCAAGCAAGGAGTCACGGACGTTGCCAAATCTTTCTTCGAGTGAGACCCACAGCCTTCTGGGGTCTTCTTCATTCATATACTCGTACTGGAGCGAAT
This sequence comes from Rosa lucieae, assembly GCA_024704745.1. Classification (NCBI taxonomy): domain Eukaryota; kingdom Viridiplantae; phylum Streptophyta; class Magnoliopsida; order Rosales; family Rosaceae; genus Rosa; species Rosa lucieae. The sequence continues at coordinate 24,420,878 of CM045496.1, read as the reverse complement.
CATCCATATGACGAGTCATTAGGATGATGGCTTTAGCCTTATTTGCCTATAAGGCTGCTCTATTTGCTTCCAAAGCTTGAGCTTGCTCAACAATTAGCACGTCCTGGCTAGGCTTGAGAATCATATCCAGGATTTCATTAGCCTTGAGATGCTGGCGGATATCACGAACCCACATGTGATATCCAGAGCCAGTTGTTCCCAACGGAGCAAAGTCCAATTTGTTCAGGTTACTCATCCTTAAAGAGAACAAGAACTTAGGGTTAGTTTCGAAGCGAAATAGGCTACCACGAAAACATATGAAATTTCTGACCGTAATCGCTTCCAAGAAATTAGGAATTTCTGAGCATAGTCGCTTCAAAGAAATTCAATTCCAAGAGATATTGGATTAGATTGAAACAATGATGTAAGTGGTCGATCATAAATTCTCTACAAACTCTAAGTTTGGAGATCTCAACAAGCTCTAAGCTTGGAGTGAGCATGAACCCCCACAGTTCGGCTTAATTTGGTCGCCCCTATAATGAAGAAAGGGGGGTAGAAGAAGGGAGGTTGCAAGTCCCCGAAAAGAAGAGAAAATAAATTTAAAAACTCTAAAAAACGGGAACGTTTAGTAAAAAATACCTTGAAATAGGTAGCCGGAAAATTTGACAAGAAAATGGCCGGAAAAAGTCGCCCGAAAATAGCCAGGAAGTCGCCGGAAAATTTGTTGACCGGGGGTTGACCTTCGTTGACCTGGTGTTTGACCGGCGGGTTGACCGGTGCTGACGTGTCGCGCTGACGTGGCTGATGACGTCAATGGGCTTCTAGGCAGAAGGTTTGGGCCTGGTGTCGTCAGTGGGCCAGGTGTAGTAGTGGGCTTGGTCAGGTTAGTGGGCCAGATGGGCTGCTGTCTCCTTTTCTTTTCTTTTGCAGTGGGCCGCATCTTCTTTCTTGGACCTATCTATTTCCCTTTTATTTCTTTCTTCTGCCTTTGACCTAAATGAAAGCTACGGGCCCCTTTGATTTTCTTTCTTTCTTTTCCTTTCTGGCTGCGTCTTCCCCCTCCACTTCGTTCTTTTCCTTTCTTTTCTTCTTCTTGCGGCAGTGGGCCACTTCTGCCTTCTTCTTCTTCTTTCTTTTTCTTTATTTTCTTCTTCTTGTGGCAGTGGGCCACGTCTACCATCTTCTTCTTCTTTCTTTTTCTTTTTCTTTATTTTCTTCTTCCTCTGTTCTTTTCGCTGGCAAGAGAGCTGTGTGGGACAGAGGCTCATTCAATTGGTTGTTAACTGGGCTCTTGAGATCGAAGGCTATAATATTAGGATTTCAGGGTTAGGGGTTCGTGCTGATAACGTGTTGTAGGGAAACGAGAATTGAGAGGAATTTTATGTGTGTTCTCATTGATAATAAGGGTCTCTTTATATGGAGGATTACAATGTATAGAATCTCAATCATACAAGGAAAGTAATCGTACATTGAATAGGAATCTAGATCCTTCTAATTCAACCCTATTACCACTAGGTCAAATAACCTAGAGTTTGGGCCAAACACAAATAGAGATATCCTTAAACATTTTATAATTGTTCTATTTATCCTTATAATTTAATTTATTTTAAAAAAAATTAATCTTTCAGGGTTAAATCTGTCAAAATTTTCAATTTTGGCTAACAAAAACTTTTCTCTTAATAATAGTATAGATATATATATATAAAGGGTAATATTACACACCCACACTTTCTTTCTTTTTGTAGAATGCGTGGGAGATGTGTCCTAGAGGATACAGGACACCTGTGCGATGGAGTATGGACTGACCTATATTTGCACTTGGACCTGGACTTGGACTATAGAAGTGTGGAGTGACCTGTGCACACTGTGGAACTTTGAACTGGACTTGGACTATAGAACAATAGATGTGAACAATGCGACTCACCAGCTGACTCAATTTTGCACGTCTCTTTTTAAGTCTGTGGCTGGCTGTAGCCCATAATTGTTGTGCGGTACGCGTTGTTTGTTTATTCAATCTTGCTTCACAAGTTACACAGGAACTCTAGAATTGACTTTGGTCAGCCGACCTCATTCTAAGTCTTCCTGATTTTAAACCATTACTTATCAGTTCAAGTTATATAACTCAGCATTTTATCTCGTCCTGGCCGGGCATTAGAGATCGATTCCTTCAATTGTAAAACGTTTTGGCCATATACACTTGAGCCAGCCAAAATATGAATTACACATTCTTCTTCCCTGGGCTTCTTGTTCATTCTATCTTGCTGGTTATCTATGCAAGCTTTGCTTTCGGAGCTACTCGATTATCAGAAGATGAAGGTAATATCTATGACATATATATATATATATATATATATGAGAGAGAGAGAGAGAGAGAGATTTTCATATGATATACTCGATTATCAGAAGATGAAGGTAATATCTATGACATATATATATATATATATATATATGAGAGAGAGAGAGATTTTCATATGATATATAGTTTGATCTAGTTTAGGTTTCTGTACTCCAGTCGATCATATATCTATGAAATATGTATATATTATTTGTCACGATGGTGTTTATTAATTAATAACTAACTTGTGCCATTTTAACAATATATATGTACGCAGTACAAGCTTTAAAGATCATTGGAAATACATTGGGGAAGGACCGGAATTTCATTGCAGATCCTTGTAGCAGCGAAGCATCTAGATGGATTAATACTACCTCACCAGACAGCGCAGTTACGAACAACGTCACCTGCGGCAATTGCAGTACCGCTGGCGATGATCAGATCTGCCATGTTACAAGCATGTGTGTAAAACTCTCTCTCTCTCTCTCTCTGCCTATGTCCGTACAGTTACTGTTGAGTACTTGACTATTCTCTTTAATTAGCAAATTTTTTAAACTATTTGGATTGTCTACCTACCCCTGGGATATATAGTTTCAGACTATAGACTAGCTATTTGAATGATCTACCTGCATCCACCTGGGTTTACATATTTGAATTGCTTTAGACTTTTATAGACGTGAACGCTGGAAGGCTAAGAGCCTAAGACTCAGCTTGAAGACTTTTAGTTTCCGAGTCGTCTTCATCGTATTCGATTATTCGCGAGGGTCCTGTTGCCAATAATGCATACATGATATTTACATGAGTGTGCATACGCGCACACACATGACCCTTCTAGTGAGGGATCTTTTTTTTTTTTTTTTGTTATTTTAAGGAATCATTTGATAGACTCACTTTTCGATCGCATATCTACATCTCTACTAGTCAATTTTTAGGTCTATATGAGTAGATCATCTCTGCAATTTTTCAGTCAAATTGATAATCATCAAGGCATTCATAACAGCGATGTACAATTATAAATATGAACGGTTCAAGTTTGACAGATTCGGTTCATTCATTGTGATCTATATATTATGACCTAAAAATTAAACGGTTAAGATGCCAAAATGTGATCGAAAAGTGAGTCCCACAAGAGATCCCTTAAAATGAACAAAAAAAGGGATTCATATATATATATATATATATATATATATATATTTTGGAGGGAGATTGAACATCTGATTTAGTATAGTCCTAATCCAATTTCCAACCCCTCCCTAACCACTTGGTTAATAATACAAACTTGTTACAGGTTAGGAAAACTTTTTTATGAGTCAGTAATTTTTAAAAAAAAGAACTTATTGTAGTCATTTTTTTTTTATTAAATTCAGTTTACTCCCCTAAACTTTGGGGCTAAAATCAGTTTGGTCCCTCTTTCTGAAAATTAATCTCAATGGTCCCTATACTCTCAAACGACATCACCCGAGTCCAAAATTTGAATTTGACTCCAAAAGTGACGTCAGCTGCTGAGTTGGAGCCGACATAGGGTCCCACATTTCAACTTTTCAACTCAGTAAAAAGGGCAAAATGGACATTTCACAATGAAATGATTAAAAAAAAAGGATATCTACGTGAGCTACCAAACCCCTCTAATTCCCTCTTCTTCTTCTTCTTCTTCTTCTTCCGAACCCATCAAAACCCAAACTCAAGCCAATTGTTGTCAAATTCAAACACAAAACCCTAGCTTGCACATTAGAGCTGAAGAGCATTCACTTTCACTGTTCCCCTCAATCCTTACCTCTCAAAAATGGCCGCCGTCGCCACTATCTGTCCTTTGGTCTCCGTCCATTTTTTCGAATGAGAGATGGCCCAAATCGTGGCCTTACTCAAGTCTTGAAGGCCTCGATCCGATCCGTCATCATTAAGGCCTCGATTTGACCCGACATCGTCACCTCGCCGAGCATCAAAATCGATGGCGGAAGGTAGGAGCGATTTCCAGTTCATTCTTTTGCTGAGAGCAGATGCTGGAAAGACGTAACGGCCTGCTGCAATGGAAGCGGTGTGATTTTCCTGGTCGTTAGTGTCTCTGACTCTCTGGGAAATCGAAACTCCACCGCCCATTTCCGCAGCAGCCTCTTTGTCGACTCCGACTTCTTCGACGGCTTCAGATTAGGTAGAGATGCCAAGAAGGAAGTGGTTGGGGGGGTAAGAGGGGCGGCGGCGGCGACCACAAGCATAGAAAATCTCCATGATGGCTCCTTTGAGTCTGAGCTTTAATTATCTCGATGGTCTCAAGAAGTCCATAATTCCTGAAAAGCTGGCTGAGCTCTCTCTAAGGATTGCTTCCTTCTTCTTTTTCTACTTCAATTTTATGAATTGGATCATTGACCCACCGCGGTGGTATTGGGGATTGCTTGGATTCATACCACACCGATCAAAGGCTGCTGAGAACGGAGCTTTTCGGGTTTGATTTAGGTGAGGATTTTGGTTGAGCTTCAATTGAAAATGGAGATGGCTATGGGTTAGGGAGGATTCTGGTCCTTGATGAACAGAGACAAAAATGAAGAGATCTCATAATGGGTTTATTTTACTGAGTTGAAAAGTTGAAATGTGGGACCCCATGTCTGCTCCAACTCAGCAGCTAACGTCACTTTTGGAGCCAAATTCAAATTTTGGACTCGGGTGATGTCATTTGAGAGTATAGGGACCATCGAGATTAATTTTCAGAAAGAGGGACCAAACTGATTTTACCCCCAAAGTTCAGGGGAGTAAACTGAATTTAATCCCATTTTTTTCATCTGACCAATTAAAATTACCATATGGGAACAATTAAAAAAAGGCAGTCTAATTAATTAAAACATTTCTCTCCACACCCTTCCTACCTTATTGGTGCTCACTTTCATTTGATCTAAAACTTTAGTCTCTTGTTGTAAGTAGCAGAAGTGGGAATTTTTTTTTTTTTTTTTTTAAGGAAGTGGCCGGGTGTTAAACTGTTAATCCATTAAAATGAAGATGTAAGCAACATTACACAATGTCTCACCTTTAGCAGTCAATATTGAGCCATCGCCTACACTATTCTAAACTAGACCAAGAGAATGTCAGTATTAAAAATAAGCTCAATCAACTAGTAACCTGACATTATTAGGGTCAAAGCCAACAAAGCCAAGGAGTAACCCTAATTTATTTGTGCATATATGCTTAGAATCTTGAATCTCAATGACCCCTGGATCCCATATACGGAACCGAAAATGTTCGGGCCCAAAGTGCAAATCCCACACTGAATCACCATAACCTAAAATGAATGAAACCCAAACCAAGAGAGATCTCCTGGTATCCAATCTGCCACCACCGCCATCACCTAAAATTGCAACCAACGAAACTGTAGACCCACCACCATGTCGAGCACAATCTGACTCGAAACTAGAACCCATGATTGTGATGACCTGATCAAAGGCTAACCCGGAAATAGAGCCCAAAAACTAATGACATCGTTCAGTAGGCCACCAAGTAGCATCACCACTGCACCCAGAACCACTAAGCAGCACCTCCACAAAAGACTAGGCCAATCTATAGCCCAAGATCAAAGCATGAAGGAAGCCCCAAACAACACCAATACCACATCATTCATTCTGGCTTGATGCTGCACTGAGTCATGTGAGTTGGTGGCAATATGGCAGTGATGGAAGCAGTGATTAGAGAATTGACAGTGGCAGTGGCGTCGGCAGCGTGAGTTTCAGGTGGTGGCTTGGTGCACTAGGGATCTGTGTCCGTTTTTGTGTCGAGTCCTCTCTTGCACAATTTCGCCGAGGCTCAGGTGATGGTGTCGAGTGGTCGGGGTGGTGTTCCTCATGCCGGTAGAGGGGCTATCATGCTTGTTGTCAGTGACTTTGCATAGTACTGCAAAGCTTGCTGTTGGTTAGGCTGCTTATTGTTGGGTTCGGGGTAGGGCAAACTTTGGGCTACTGGGTTGTGGTCTTTATTTTAGTTTTTACTGTTTTTCTTCTAAAAATTCCCTACTTTTCTAGGGGACCTATGCTTGTTAGTTCTTAATGAGTATAATTTTTTACTTTGCCTATTTGCTTTCATAGCTTATAGGCAAGGCTTGCTTATATTAAGTGAGCAATGGATGTATAATAAGTGGTCTATACCTACGTATTGCCGTGGTACCTCCAAAAGCTCTTGTCTGTCAAGTTAATGGCAGCGGCTGGGTGTGTAATAACCATTTTGATTTGAGATTAATATATTGGTATACATTCATTCAAAAAAAAAAAAGTTATGTGATAAAAGAAAATGTCATAATTGATAAATGACACATCTTTCCAAAAAGATATATATAAAAAAAGGATAAAAGTTACAAGTAGTCCTTGTGGTTTAGAGTGATGCTCAAAATTAACCTTGTGGTTTAAAAAATATTTAATTCTACCCTTCTGGTTTGCAAAATAAATCAAATTCAGTCCAAATGCTATTTTTAACAAAAACTCCCTCATGGCAAGGATACATTTGTCATTTCAAATTAAAAAAGTAACAGAAATTAAATTAAATTGCATCTAAAAAATGAAACTAAAAAAAAAACAGACTCACCAAAAAATAGAAGTTGTTGAATTCTTTTTTTTTTTTTTTGGTAATCTCATTCCATAAATTTTTTTTTTTTAAAGAAGGCAAAGCCAATATATTGATGAAAAGCCAGAATGACCCTTACATACTCTTCCGCTGCCATCTAGACAGACGAGAAGATGTGTTAGTACCCACAATGGTACATAAAACTAGGTCACTCATTTGACATTGAACACATCGTAGACATAGCGGGATCCCCCTTTGGTACTACGTCGGGGCCGCTAGAAGGCCTGGTCCTCCCAACCTAACTCATAAACCAGCAAATCTGGTTGCCTAGAGACCTCAATTAGTGTACAACTAGAGACACTAAGAATTAAACTGACAAAGACCAAGACCAAATACTAAACTAGGTAGGAAATAAATCCACTAGATTGCCTCAAAAAAGGCCTAAATATGTGAAACTAGAAAATAAACAACAGCTATCTAATGGCCCAAAGAAGAGCAGAGCCCGAGGCCTAATCTGACCCAGCCCTATTGCGCTTCCGTCTTCCCGTGTTGAGGACACCTCACACCGCAAGCCAGCCACTGCCATAGCTGCACCATACCGTCGCCACCCAATTCAAGGACCACCGCCACACCACAGCACCACCACTGTGAGGACAACAAATAACCCGAACGACACCAGACCTGATCCAAAAAGAAAAGATCCCATGTGTCCCTAGAGCATCGACTGCATCCCGTGATGCCGCTGCGCTGTCGCCGTTGCCAGAACACCAGCCCGCATCGTCCCATGAATCGGATCCAGAATTTCCCCAGCCACATAGAAGCTTCGACCCAAGCAAAACTCGATCAGACGAAAACTTCGAGCCACTGCAGATCCATGTACCACAGTGCACCCCTAGACCATCATCGCCCGTCCGGCAACCTCATAGCGACGACGAGGCAAGCCCCACCGAAGCAGAAAGCCACCGGACGAGAGGACCTCGGCTGAAAACTAGACCAAAGTAGGTGCGCATGCAACGCCTTGGAGGAGTTTAGGGTTTTTTCTTCCGAAAAAAAATTTCTTGGGGGGGGCGGGTAGTCATTCCATAAAATTTTTAAATTAATTTTCTTTGGTTTTATTTTTTGATTTACATGATAAACTTATCCTTACACATGAGAAGATTTTATCAAAATTAGTTTTTGGACAAACTTTGATTAACTTCGCAAATCATAAAAGTAAAATTAAACATTTTGAAACTACAAGGTTAATATTGATCATCTAACCATATGGACTATTTATAACTTTATTCAAAAAAAAAAAAAATACCAGTCGTTCTTGCGGGAAGGCCTAAGACAGTTGTAGGTTGGGTTTAGATGTAAAGTGGATTTTGAATGGCTTCAGAGTTCAAACCAGAGAAAAGGAGAAAGCCAAAAATAGTTTAGCTGTATTGGGTTGATAGGCAATGATCATTCCATTAGAACAATGTACGTGTGAAACATGCACTCCACCTGCTTGTCACCGGCCAGTGGCCACTGCCTGTTCGAGTTGGGTTTTGTTCCTTGGCCTTCAATAAAAGAAGAAAAAGAAAGCAATTTCTTTAACTCGATAACATTTGACCTGCTTTCATAGTCTCAGTACTGTGAGGCTGTTTTTGCAATTTAGGCAGGATATAAAACAGGTGTAATTGTTATTTTCTGATGAAGCGCAGATCTCTGAAAGCTCAGGATTTAGTAGGAACACTCCCACCAGAGTTGGCGAGGCTCCCCTATCTACAAATGATGTAAGCACCCCTCCATGTTTGAGTCGTGCAAAGCAAGCAAAAGAGCACTTTTTGTCATATTGTATGTTTTGTTCCAAATTTCTAGTTTCTATAACCACGACTCATTTTTCTTTCTCCTTTTCTTCTTTAGTGACCTCTCCCGCAACTATCTGAGTGGTACCATCCCTCGAGAATGGGGCTCCCTGCCACTGGTTAACATGTACTAAGTTTCTCTCTCTGTATACATGTGTGTGTGCGCGCGCGCGCGCACGAGCGTGCAATTAATATTCATCTCATGTTCACATCATCATATCAAATTTCTTCCACAAATGAAGAATCTAAGACTGCTTTATTGATTAATTGATGGCCCTTTGGTGTTGACGAGTCATTTGAATAATAAATATTGAATCCTACATATGGTTTTGTTTCATTTCATATTTACGGCCAATTAGTGTTATGGAATCATTCTCCTTATAAAGTATTGTTGCAGTTCCCTTGCTGGAAACCGTTTAACAGGTTCTATCCCCATTGAGCTCGGAAACATTAGCACCCTGCAAAGTTTGTGAGTGACTCCTCTTTCTTTCCTTTTTCCCTTGCTTAATATATGAAGTTGCTTAACAGAATTGTATCTTTTTTGTTTTGTGTGTAGGGACATCACTTCCAATTATTTTACAGGACTTCCTGTGGAGCTTGGGAATTTAACCAGCATAGACAAAATGTACGACATCTGGCCTATTGGAAATTTCCCCAGATAATAAATAATTGGTTTATTTGATTCTCTGAGTTGTATTCAGAGGTTATTATCGCCAGTAAATCAGCGATCTGTTTGATCTTTGTTTAAGGAATTATTATCTCCCTTTTATTTTCTCTTTTAGGTTTCTTGCCTCGAACAATTTTACTGGGAAGTTGCCCGAAACATTTGCAAGGCTTACCACATTAACGGACTTGTAAGCTTTTTTATCATTTTTTTTCTCTCTTATTATGTTTCCTTAGCATCCAACTTAGTCCGTATCAATTGCAGTCTCAGATTAATTTGTAACAATTTTCTTTTTCCTACCATCATTGCAGTCGGGTTGGTGACAGTCACTTTTCTGGGAAGATACCTGATTTCATTCAGAACTGGAAAAATCTTAGAAAACTGTTGGTGTCTTATACGTGTGTTATCTTTGCTTATAGCTGATTCTGGACATTTTATAACACTGACTTAAATTATAACTTGTTGAAACAGAGTAATTCAGGCTAGTGGTTTGACTGGGCCAATTCCATCCAACATCTCTCTTTTGAAGGAATTAACTAACCTGTTAGTATAGCATTTGAGTTAATAGCTATTTATAAATTCAGAACAGATTTGGAATTATGTAACTGCTATTCATGGTCGATTTTAACTTGCAGGAGAATTACTGACTTGGATGGACCTGAAGCACCTTTTCCTCCACTTGATAATATGACAAAACTGAAAGCACTGTGAGTTAATGCTCTAATTACACATATGTATCTTGCTGTACCAAACCACCACAGGTGGTCAAGTTGGTAAGAGCCTCTAGGTGTGGAACCCTCACACCGGGGTTCGAATCCCGCCAACGCTTATTGGAGTTAAATCTCAATATATTCTTGGTGGCCAGGGGGAGGAAGCGTTCTAACAAGATCCCCTGAGCACGGATTAGTGTCTGGGCCTAGGAAACTTTTGAGAACACCGTGTGATAAACAAATTAAAAAAAAAAAAAATAATCTTGCTGTACCAAAAGTCTTTGGAAAATTAAAATTTTAATGTTTATGTTACAGGATGTTGAGGAATTGCAATCTTACTGGAGAGCTACCTACGTATCTTGCGAAACTGACAGAGTTGGACAAATTGTTAGTATAAATGTTTTTCGTCTTGTGTCTCCTGTGTTCAGATAAATAATTTGCTTTCTAGATGTTATTATATTAAAAAATCATTTTGGCATAATTGCATGACTTTTAGAAAATGTTAGAGGTGGTTCGTAGATGCCTGTGTCCCATAAGTATTGTTCTGATAATATCTACTGAAGTCCAATAATACAAAGTACGTAGTCTAGGTGGTAGAAACATAGAGAACTATGAGTCTCTTCCAGTGAATTAAATTGAGAGTGTTTTATGTAGTGATCAAGTCACATGTCCGTTTTTTAATCTTTAATCAATGTAATCATGAGCGTTCAGGCGTACGCTGAGCTTATATTTAGCAGACTCAGGATTTTATTGGACATTTGCCTTACTCTGTCCATATTTTATCATCGATCGGAGGATTCAATTAGATAAGATCATAAGAAAACAATTTAAACTGTTACAAGAAATAAAAATGTAAGAGGGAAAAAGGGAGAGGAAGAGCTAGAGCAAATTAAACCTACTTCAAACTGCCACCTTCAGTTCCTCTGAACACCCTAAATCTACAAGTTTGAACATTTTGATCAAGTCTCTTGTAATTTAAGTTTAATTACCTTCACTGCTACCATTTTCCTTCAATCGGTCGGCAACTTTAGTATCCTTGTGTTCCATGCTTATCCACCGGGTGTTGGTATGCTGCCAATTTTGCACTTTTTTACTTAATTTCTGACTGATGATCATTTCTAAACACCATATGATCCTACTATTATGCACATGTTTGTTGTGTATCTCATTCCATAACGCATATCAATTATCAATTAATGAGGTGCTTAATTCATATCTCATTAACAAATATAGAACTGCTTTATATAGTCTGTACTCTGTACTTTTACTGCAACAATTTCAGGTCAGATGCTTCAAATTATTCTTTACAATGGCCGATTAGTACAATATATATGATTCTTAATCATTTCTGGGATTTTGATCCTACTGTCACATGCTTTTGGTATTGTTTTGTTTGCAGAGACCTCAGCTTTAACAAGCTTACTGGGAAAATTCCCAGCCCCATTGTTTATAAAGATAATTCGGAGTACATGTAAGCAATTCAAACAACAGATTTTGACTCTCTTACACCACATTCAGACAAATAGCTTTCAGTGGTTCAACAAGCTCAAATTATCAATTTTCTTGGGGAATATAATGATTAATGGCTCACAGGTGGTGTATTCCTAAACTGCAATAACTGTTAGAACATGGTCATAACAAAAAACAATAATTTCTCAAGGTAACTGTGGAATCGATCTGAAAGAAACTTTACAAACCAGGCCTGGCCAGGGCACTTTATTGTGGAAGCCCAGGCTCAATTACTAACCTATTAATCTTTCTATGATCATTTTGGAATTTGTTCATTTTAATCAAAAGCAATGGAATAGTTTAAAATTTATTGCAGACCTTTGTTAGTTTATGTACAAATTGTAGTAATTTATTTCTGTGAATATATATCCCTTGGACATTCCGCGAACAATATAAAATATCTCTTGTATGTGATTTTTCAGATAAAAGTATGATCCAAGGCACTTAGAACTGATCAAACATAAGCCAATTTTATATAATGAACACTGCATTTTTCACTCATTTGTTTTTGGATTTAATATGTTTAGATTCTTAACTGGAAACTTGCTGAATGGACCAGTGCCCGAATCGCTGAAAGGAAGCAGCATGTAAGCCTTTCTCCCAAATTTTAAAATTTAGCTAATTGATAAGGAAAACTACGTTATCACATGAAGCATGGTACATCCATTATGGTGTGTGTGAAGTAGAACTTTGGAGCTTGGTTTGCAATTATACCATCAACATAGCATTAACTGTGTACCTTTATTTTGTCTGGTGATTACTGGTATTCAATCTATGATAGCATTCTTAGATAGTACTAGCTCCTTGGTTTTGAGAGCATCCTAAAAAATTCCCAAAGTTTTATGATTCCTACAGTTCAAGACTTCCTATATATATATATATATATATATATATATATATATATATATATACCGAAGACATTTTGAAATATATTGTTAGACGTACTTAGACCAGTCATGCTATATAGGACAGAATTCTGGGCAGTTGGAAAATAGCATGTTCATAAGATGGTTATCAGCAATGCTGAAGTCGAGATGCATATATATGTAAAAATAAAGGGTATGGATCGAAGTGATCAGGAAAGATCTTATGATCCCAATTTAAACGAATATATGGCATTTTAACAGAACTAATGTATGGATCGAAGTGATCAGGAAAGATCATATGATCTCAATTTAAACGAATACATGGCATTTTAATAGAACTAATGAAAGATCAATATTTATGAAGCCAATCTCAAGTACGTATTGTGATAGAGCTCTTTTGTTGCTGTATTTGTTAATGTTTATACCCAAAACCAATCTTTTATGAGTGAAGAGACTTACGATATTATATGCCGAGTAATTGAGATGCTAGACTTGGAACATCCGTGGGATTTTATATCCTCAAGATGCTCCATCCCTCAGGCCTCAGCACAGATCAAACTACTTGGCGACATGGAGCATGAACATAATGCATTTTCTAATAAAACTTTAAAAATAAAAATTCATATCAAATGCTTTATGTGCAGTGATCTTTCATACAACAACATGACCATTAGTGGGACCGACAATTGTGTTGGCCGTGGCGGCATGTAAGAATGTATTTAGTAGCCCAAAATTTAATTTCTTTGTGTTTTGTAGAGTAATCTTAACTTTTCCTTTTTAATGTCTACAGGAACTTGTTTGCAAGCTCGTCAAAGGGAAATAAGTCGTAAGTTTCAAATTAATTTTCTGAAAGCATGCACCATTGGTCTAATTGGCACTCCAAACCACTTGTGTATCTCTTATTTTAATTTACATTTCATTTTTAGTTGTGATGTTATATTTCTGACAGTTTCCGGCCTTCTATTTGCAGAATTATTTCATGTTTGAATAATGCAACATGTTCGAAAGGTAACCTAATTTGGTTTCCGCATACATAAGTTCCTTTATGTGTCAAAAAAATTATTGTTTTGTGACAAAAGGTTTTCTACCTCCAGACATGCTAGGTGAAAGTACAATTTAAAAGCACATAATTTTATAGCCTTAGGAAATATTTGAAAGATGATATCTCTCAAGGGTTTGAATGATACGAAATAAATTGAAATTATTTTTTTCAGGAAAAAAAAAAACCATTATTATGTTCTCAACTAATGAAAATTAAAGAATAGGAACTATTTTGGTTAGTTATATATTTCTAACTTTTAATGAGTTACTTTTGCAAGATCATAAAACTTTAGTTTAGGATCACTTTTCGATCTCATATCCTCATCTCGACCGTTCAGTTTTTAGGTACTAATGTATAGATCATCGCTGCAAAATTTCAGCCAAATTGATGGTCGTTAAGACATTGATAACTGCCTTAAAACTAGTACGGTTTAGGTTGAACAGATTCAGTTCGTCTACTGGTTTAAATGAGTTAGATACTTTAAAGATCATCAATTTAGCTGAAATTTTGCAGAGATGATCTATACATTAGTACCTAAAAGCTGAATGGTCGGGATGTGGATATGAGACCGAAAAGTGACCATAAACTCCAACCTCGCACTTTAATTTCAGAGTGAGGCCTCGCTCTGGATAGGATATGTGTATATATATATATATATATATATATATATATATGCTGAACGGTCGGGATGTGGATATGAGACCGAAAAGTGACCCTAAACTCCAACCGTACTAGTTTTAAGGCAGTTATCAATGCCTTAACGACTATCAATTTGGCTAAAAATTTGCATAGATGATATATACATTAGTACTTAAAAACTGAACGGTCGGGATGTGGATATGAGACCAAAAAGTGAGCCTAAACTCCAACCTCGCACTTTAATTTCAGAGCCAGGCCATGTATATATCATTCCTGCAAATTTTCAGCCAAATTGATGATGTTTAAGGTGTGTGTGTGTATATATATGTATATATTCTAGGGAGCTATAATGAACTTACTCTTTTGTTTTGGGGTTTACTCCTTTCAGTTGTTCTCTTTGATGGTTACAAATCTTTTTTTGCTTTCATTCCAGAGTCGCACTCTCTCCGTATAAATTGTGGTGGAAATGAAATAACTGTTCCTGAAAATATCACCACCTCCATAACATATGAAGCAGATGACAATCAAGGTGGTCCTTCATTATTTTACAAAGGCAAAAGCAATTGGGGGTTTAGCAGCACTGGTTACTACCCTGATGATGACAGAGAACCGGACACCTTTATTGTGTCTAATATATCTACACTCTCTATGCGCAATCCTCAACTGTACATGACGGCACGCGTTTCACCCATCTCTCTAACGTATTTTGGGTTTTGCCTGATGAATGGAAACTACACAGTGAAGCTCCATTTTGCAGAGATAATGTTTACAAATGACAAAACATATCGTAGCTTGGGAAGGCGTATATTTGATGTTTACATTCAGGTAGCTAATTACATACATTTCCACGGTTTTAGTATTCAACAAATGATGATTAGGTTTTGGCCAATTGAAAAATGAGTTTTACGTTTATGAATTTCGAGTAATGACGTGTAATAGATTGAAATCAAGACAGAGAAATATAATTTTCATTGTGAGAATGAAACGACAAGTAATTAAAGTAGTATATATATTGCAGGGGAAACGAGTGGAGAAGGATTTTAATATTGCGGATGCAGCAGGTGGGAGTGGTATATTAGTCATAAGAAACTATATTGCTTCTGTAACAACTCATACCTTGGAGATTCGTTTCTTTTGGAACGGGAAAGGAACACAGGTTATCCCTACTGAAGGAGTCTATGGTCCTCTTATATCCGGCATTGTTGTAGACCCATTTGGTAAGTTTGGCACTGTTATGAACTTATTCTAGTAATGATTTGTAGAGAATGCGGAGTTTCTCATATGTAAAGGTTCGTGTTAGGAGTCTAATATATCATTAAACTCTACTTCAGCTCTCTCGTATAACAATGTCTTGAGCTTTTGATTGGATTCTTCAGTTTCTTTTACTTTGAATTGCCATAAAATTGCATCTACCTATTTATTTCTTGACTCGAGAGTTAAGATATCATCTTTATTAAAGTACCCTCTTAGGCTCTCACATAAAACTGATTTATGCTATTGCCAGTAATGGGTATGTGGTCTTAATCGCATTGAAATACTACATGGAGTATGCTTTCCAGCATTAGATGAAAAAGTCCATTTTCACCATGAAAAATATATGCATGTACGTACAAGAGTAAAATAATAATATTCTTCCTATGGCAGATTTTATACCCCCGAAAGAAACCTCGCCAGGAGGTGGAAGTGGTATATCCGCAGGTGAAGTGGTTGGAATTGTGGGGGGAGGAGTGTTCATAATATTGGTGATTTTATGTATTCTCTGGTGGAAAGGTTTCATAGGACCAGCACATACTTTGGCACAAGGTATTTCCAGTTGTTTTTGTTATCCTGGTTTCTTTTTTTTGTAATTTGTTTTATATTTGTATGTTTCTTTTGTTGCTAAGATGACTATCCATGTTGCTTATCTAAGTTTCTTTCATATAAATTGCTCTCAATAATTCCATAACATATGCACTGCCACACATGTAAGAGGAGATGATCTAATTATGCTGTTAAAGCTGTGGATTCATTGACTTTTTAAAGTTGTAGGCCTTAAACCAGTCTCAAGATATTAAAAATTAAGAATGCCATATATCTTCTGAAGTTATGGGCAATAATAGAATCTTATCTAAGTTTGCTTCATACATAGATTTGAAAGGGGTGGACCTGCAGACTGGCAAATTTACCTTGAGGCAAGTCAAAACTGCCACGAACAACTTTGACGTAGCAAACAAGATTGGAGAAGGTGGTTTTGGTCCTGTTTACAGGGTATTCTTCATAACCAATCATTTTCCGATAATATTTATTTACTGCATTTGAGCTAATTTAAATGCATCATATTTCTTGTTCAACCTCTTTAATGTTCACAGAAGTGGTTGAGTTTAAGTATGTTTGTTGAATACAGGGCCTTCTATCAGATAACACTGCAATTGCTGTTAAGAAGCTTTCAGCTAAATCGAAGCAAGGAAATCGTGAATTTGTGAATGAGATAGGCATGATTTCTGCTCTGCAACACCCTCACCTTGTCAAGCTTTATGGATGCTGTATTGAAGGAAATAACTTGTTGCTTGTCTATGAGTACATGGAAAACAATAGTCTCGCACGTGCTCTATTTGGTAAGTGTTTCTCTCTTATAATTTTCAAATAATTTACCTTGTTTTGGTTCATGCTAGAGGGTATGCAAAGATATTGATTATACTCAAAAAAAAGAAACAGAGAATTTATTTCTTCAAACTACTTTTTATCAATGTAAGGCCCAAAAGAAAGTCAGGTCATGAAGCTGGACTGGTCAACAAGGCATAGGATTTGTGTTGGTATAGCCAGAGGTTTGGCTTACCTCCATGAGGAATCAAGGTTGAAGATCGTTCATAGAGACATCAAAGCTACTAATGTGCTACTTGATAAAAATCTTTTCCCAAAGATATCTGACTTTGGATTGGCCAAGCTTGATGAAGACGATAATACCCACATAAGCACTCGGATTGCTGGAACTTTGTGAGCCCCTATGTTTTACCTTATTTTCCTATGCTTTTCTGTCTATCTTCATTTCACCCGGATGGGTCCATAATCCATATAAGAGAAAGGAAAAAGAAAAATGGACAAATGGAAGGTTTCTCTATCCTAATAGAAGTTTTAACTTACTAGTTCTTTACTGTTCAACAAATCTTAAGATGCAGATTTGTTCTTCCAACGCAGCTTTTTAAACATTCAATTAAGAAAAGAAAAACCCTATGATACTTGGAATAGTGTTGAAGAATATTGACTTTTAGTGTGCCTTGTCAAACTATGATTACTTTTTATAGTTGTAATAGCAGAAAATGTTCTAGATTCCTATTTGTAATTAAAGTAGGAATCCTTGTACTTCAAGGTTATGTAATTTGTAATCCCTGAAAGAACGCACCAATTTCATCTACAATCTCTCTTGCATCCTACATTCTAAAACAAATAGAAGTATCTTTACTAGTTGTTTAACCCTGATGATGGTTGAATTAATGATTTGGCAGTGGTTATATGGCACCTGAATATGCAATGCGGGGTTATCTAACTGATAAAGCAGATGTTTATAGTTTCGGAATTCTTGTATTGGAAATGGTCAGTGGAAGGTGCAATACAACTTACCGCTCAAAGGAAGAATGCTTTTATCTTCTAGATTGGGTAACGTGAATCTACTCGCTTCCTTATTTAATCTTGAGTTTTGTTGATACCATTTATCTATACTATTATTAAGAGAAGAGGCTTTGTTAGCCAAAACTGATTTTTTTTACCTTTTCAACCCTCAAAGATTAATATATGATGGATAACATTTTATTCATCAGGGATAAAAGTGTCAAAACATAATAAACAAAATAAAAAACTAATTAAAAATTTTTTCTAAAACTACCCACTCTAAGCATAACTACCCACTACTCCCACACCCATCGGGTGTAGGCAATTTCTAGTCTCTATTAAAGCATACTCTGGCTCATTATCTTTTCTCTTATAATATCAGTTCTGCATGACTTTTTCTGAACAACACACTAAAAAGTTTCACTAGTTTTCTTGGTGGTAGTCAATATGAGCCTCTCATTGACATTAATTTGAAGATAAACAAATCATATTGGCTTTTGTACCCTTTCATGTTTCTAGGCACTTCTTCTAAAAGAGAGAGCAAGCTTGTTGGACCTGGTGGATCCAAGGTTGGGCTCAGAGTTCAACAAAGAAGAGATGATTTCTACGATCAATATTGCTCTCCTTTGTTCTAATGCTTCTTCAGCAGTTAGGCCCGCCATGTCTTCAGTGGTGAGCATGCTTGAAGGTAAGGCTTCTGTTCCGGAGGTGGTCTTTGATCCAAATGCTTCAATTAATGAAATCAATGAGATGAGGAAACATTTTCAATCCATTATTGAAGAAAACAATGGTGACCCTGAGAGTGGTGGACGAACTATGTCAATTGAAGGGTGGTGGACTGCTTCATCTACATCTGCTCAAGACCTCTACCCAGTCCGCCCTGATTCATGTTATTGGGAGAATTAAAATTAGAGAATTTGAGCAAACCGTCCTTTTATCGTTATACTTCTATAAACCGTTGCTACTTCTATAAGTTTTTCTCTTTGGTTTGTTTGAAAATATAGTTGGAATAATCAGCTTCTACAGCATAGTAATTGAAAAGTGTGGAATGAATTGTTTACCAGTTCAAGAAATGGTTCAAGGGATCTCCTTCGTATAAATTTTTTTTAGGGTTAAATACTATTTACTCCCTGAACTTTCAGGAAAAAAACAGTTCAGTCCCTATCTTTTCAATTTCACACGTTTACTCCCTCATCTCTCAATTTTGAACCAACAGGTCCATTTCGTCAAAAAACTCTATTAAACTGTCTATTATACCCTCAGTTCATCTTTTTTCTTTTTCTTAATTTATTTTTTTTATCTTTTTTTTTTTTTCTGTTTATCTCTTCTTCTTCCACCTCTCTTCTCCTTCAACATCAAAATTTCTAAAGTGATAAAATCAATTCGAAACACAAAACCTCTCTTCATCTGCTCAATCAGAAAAGGGAAAAAACAAAACAAAAGAGAAAAAAATCTTTTCAAAAAAAATTAATTAATTAATTAAAAATTTTGAGGGTAGAATAGACATTTTTAGTCTGAGAATAACAAATTGGACCTATTGATCCAAAATTGAGAGATGAGGGAGTAAATATGTGAAATTGAAAAGGCAGAGACTGAACTGTTTTTTCCCTGAAAGTTCAGGGAGTAAACAGTATTTAACCCTTTTTTTTATACTATATGTAGGTTCAAGTCTGAAAGACACCTGCACATATTGCATGGTATAAAAGCAGCCTAAATTTCCTTCTCTCTTAACCTTCCCATATTTTTTGAGTTTATAAAGTTTGTTTAAGGAAGAGAGAAATTTGAGAGAGATTGTAGAGAGAATTGTGTTGTTTATTATTGAGAACAGGCGCCCTATATATAGGGATTACAAAGTACATGTTCTAATGTTATAAGGAATACTAATCCGAGTGGGATTAGGAATTCTAGAACCTTCTCTCCTATTGCTACTCCTAGTTTGATTAGGCACACTAATAGCTGATTTCCTTCAACACTCCCCCTTCTGCCGCTCAAACTTGGTGGTGACGCTTCATCCGTTGCCTCGTTAAAAACGTTGCTCGAGTGAAAAACCCTGTGGGACAAAAACACGCTCGAGGAGGAGAAAAAGAGTACAACACGTCCTCTACTCTTCGAGATCGAACATGTAGACATCTAACTCCCCCTGATGTTAATATCTCCCCCTGATTGCTACAATCATGGGAGTTCGGATGACTTTATCAATCCGATGCTCTTCACATGTTTCTCGAAGGTGGATTTAGGTAACGACTTAGTAAATAAGTCCACTACATTATCCTCTGATCGGATTTGATTCACTTCAATCTTTAGAAGTGATTGTTGTTGCTGATTATAGAAGAACTTAGGCAATATATGCTTGGTGTTATCGCCCTTGATGAAACCTAACTTCATTTGTTCAATACAAGCTGCATTATCCTCATAAATGCATGTAGGTTCATCCGTGGTAGACTTCAAACCACAACTTCCTTGGATATGTCTAATTACAGACCTTAGCCATATACATTCACGCACGGCTTCATGTAGAGCAATAATCTCTGCATGATTTGAGGAAGTAGCAACAAGGGTCTGTTTTGTAGACCTCCAAGATATCGCAGTGCTTCCCATGGTAAAGACATAACCCGTTTGGGATCGACCTTTATGAGGGTCAGAGAGCTACCCTGCATCAGAAAAACCTATCAAAACATCATTGTCTTTTTTATGGAGGGGGATAGGGTGAGGCCGGCCACCCTTGGTGGTGGTGGCGGCATTGGTGGCAACATGGCCGGCCACTTTGCCATGGTGGACGGTGGCTCCATGCCTAATGGGGTCCGATCCCATTCTCTCGTCATTCCTCTTCTCTCTGTAGGGATAAAATATGCCCATATCAATCGTACCTCTTAGGTATCGAAAGATTGTCTTTACACCAATCCAATGGCGGCATGTTGACGCAGAGCTATGTCGAGCTAACAAGTTCACTGTAAAGGAGATGTCTGGTCTTGTGCATTGAGCTAAGTACAATAATGTGCCCATTGCACGTAAATAAGGCACTTCGGCCTCTAATGATTCTTCGTCCTCATCCTTTGGAAGAAACGAATCTTTTCCGAGCTCAAAACTACTACCAATCATGGGATTACTCACAGGCTTTGCTTTATCTTCATCAAAGCGCCTTAAGAGTTTCTGAGTATATGCAGATTGATGGATCAAAATCCCATCACTACGGTGCTCGAGTTCTAAACCGAGACAAAACCGTGTTTTCCCAAGATCTTTCATCTCAAATTCGGATTTCAAATATTTAGCAGTTTCCTTTAACTCATCTAGAGTTCCAATTAGGTTCATGTCATCAACATAAACTGCTACGATTGCAAATCCGGAACTTATTCTTTTAATGAACATGCATGGGCATATTTCATTGTTAATATATCCCTTCCCAATCAAGTAGTCACTTAGACGGTTATACCACATCCGTCCTGATTGTTTTAATCCATATAGTGAGCGTTTTAATCTTATTGAAAACGCGCTCCGTGGTTTAGACCCACTTGATTTGGGCAATTGAAGTCCATCTAGAACCTTCATATATATCTCTGAATCTAGATCCCCATAGAGATATGTTGTAACCACATCCATAAGCTGCATGTCAATTTTTTTCGGAAACTACCAAACTGACAAGGTAGCGGAACGTTATAACATCCATTACGGGAGAATATGTCTCCTCATAGTCGATTCCAGGGCGTTGTGAGAAACCTTGCGCCACGAGGCAAGCTTTATATCTAACCACCTCATTTTTCTCATTACGCTTTCTAACAAAGACCCCAACATGTTTTACATCTGGGGGTGTCTGCGTTATAGGCCCAAATACTTGTCTCTTTGCTAATGAATCTAATTCAGCCTGGATCTCATCTTTCCATTTAGGCCAATCCGCTATTCGTTGATATTCTTCGACAAAGCGAGGTTCGATATCATCATATTCTATGATTCCTTTTGCAACATGATATGCAAATGCATCATCAATTGCCATAGAATTTCTATCCATCATCTCATGTACACTAGTGTAATTCATGGAGATCTCTCTATTCTCTGGAATTGGTTCTGACATTGGAGCGTCCCCCAATGATGGGTCTTGGACATAACCATAATCTGGAATATTCTCACAAGATGGATTATTTACATCGATGATTAATGGATTATTTTGTGCCAAACTCGCTTTCTTTCTTGCGCGAGAATCCATCGAACCTATGGGCCTCCCGCACTTCATGGTAGGAGCCATGGGCCTAGCCACAACGTCACCAAGGGTGGGGACGTTGGCGCCATGCTCAGGTACCCTTGAGATGGCGTCATGTCCTCTAATTTTAGGGACATCAATCCTTGCAGACACGTTTGCAGCATGTATGTGTGATCTCGTCACTTTAGCAATATCAGAAAATGCATCAGGCATCGATTCTGCTATGTTCTGAAGATCGAGAATTCTCTGCACTTCAATTTCAGACTGTGCGGTTCGGGGATCAAGATGAGACAGAGTGGGGACAGACCACGACAATTCCTGTCATTCCTGTTGAACATTCATGTTCTTATCTCCCCCTAACGATGGGAAGACTGTCTCATCAAAGTGACAATCTGCAAATCTTGCTGTAAAGAGATCACCTGTCAAGGGTTCTAAGTAGCGGACAATTGTTGGAGAATCATATCCAACGTAAATGCCTAATCGTCGTTGATGACCCATTTTGGTGCGGTGTGGATGCGCAATTGGCACATAAACTACACACCCAAATATGCGCAAGTGTGAGACATCAGGCTCATACCCAGTCACCGTCTGGGACACAGAAAAGGGTTGAGTGGCAGTGGGTTTCAGACGAATAAGCACAGCTGCATGTAATATTACATAGCCCCAAGTAGAAATAGGGAGATTGGTGCGCATTACCAATGCCCTAGCGACCATTTGCAGTCGTTTAATGGCGGCTTCTGCGAGACCATTTTGGGTGTGAACATGAGGAACTGGATGTTCAACTTTAATCCCAATGCAATAATCATCAAAAGTTTTTGATGTAAACTCCCCAGCATTGTTTAATCTTATAGACTTAATAGGATGATCAGGGTGGTGAGCCCTTAACTTAATAATCTGTGCTAGGAGTTTAGCAAATGCAGCGTTCCTAGTGGACAATAGCATGACATGTGACCAGCGTGTCAATGCATCAACCAACACCATAAAATATCTAAATGGTCCGCATGGTGGTTGAATAGGTCCACAAATATCACCTTGGATTCTTTGTAAGAATGGTATACTTTCTTTAGTGTCCTTTGCATAGGATGGTCTCGATCCTAATTTTGCTAAAGAGCAAACTTTGCAGAACGAGTGATGGGCTTTAGAAATAACCAGTGAGGGTTTTGGTTGAGCCACGAAGTCACAATTGACTTTAGAAGTAAAATTTGGAGACAAAAGATCCTTGGTGGCGTCAAAACCACCCTTGGGTCGCAGGGGGACGGCGGCGCCTGCCAAGGATGGCCGGTGTTGGGGTTTAATGGCGCCGTGAGGCACAGGGGCTCTTTCGTAGTCCAAAATCCGATTGTTACTTCTTTTCATTCTGAAAAATGGATGTCCGTGTGAAGTCTTTAATATACGGATCATCATATCACGACCTGGATGTCCCAAACGGTGGTGCCAAAGCCTATATGTGTCAGAATCCCATAAATCATCTCTCATAACATGATTGGATTCAATTATTAGAATAGTGGTTGCATACAACCCACTAGATCGACACATAAGTTTCTCTAATACCCGTTTATGTCTGTAGTCATTAGAGGTGATGCAAAGGAACTCTTGTCCATTCTCACAATGCGTTTCTGCATGAAAACCATTGGTTCTGATATATTTGAAACTCAATAGGGTTCTTCCTGCCCTAGGAGCATAAAGAGCTTCGGTGACATTTAAAATTGTGCCATTTGGCAACATAAATTGGGCTGGTCCTCTACCATGAATCAATTGAGATGATCCAGCCATCGTAGTCACTGAAGATCGAGATGGCATCATCCATAGAAATAGTTGCCTATTTCGAAGGATGGTATGTGTAGTTGCACTGTCCACGAGGCATTCTAGCTCTCCGGGAAACATACTGAAAAATAATAAAGTTTGAAATTAAAATATGTCCGAGACATTGAATTAAAATAAATCGATACTTTATTAATAATAGCCAATGATTACATCAAAGTTTCCAAAGTCTAATCCAAAACAAAAATCAAATTTAGACAAATCGTAGTCACTTTATCCGTTTGGTAACTCCAATCAAATATGACCAGGGAAGTAGAGAGAAATGTCGGTGGAGCGAGGCTTTCTTAAATACCACTAATCTCAATTACTTTCCTAGACATCATACTTAATTAGGTGCGCCACATAAGATAGAATTAACACAAAATGTCATGTATTGACTAAGGCATATTGCCATTACATAATTCTTGGAAAATAAAATAAAGGACTATACTAATCAAAATTTGCTGCATCTTTGTGCAATTCTTTGTCAGATTTGAAGTCCGCTATGGTGAGATTGACTTTGGCATCATCACCATCTTCTTCTGCTTTGGCAAGATAGGCTTCATGCTCTCTAAAGTCTCTATATGTCTTGTAATGCGCAGCTAATTTTTTGCTTGCATTGTATTGCTTGAACCAATGCTCACTTGATCCACATCGATGACACATGTCATTGTGATTTCCTCCCCTTAATTGAGGTGCATGATTTGCACTTAGGTGGCGTCCCCTAGAGGGGTTGGCGCCATTCCCACGGCCTTGGGCAGCTCCTCTATGTCCTGGAGCCCCATGGCCTCCTCTCCCATATTGCCATGTATTTCCACGTGTTCGTCCTTCATTCTGACGATTACCTTCCTTTGTAGGGCGGTTATATGGACCAAAACGTCCGTGTTGTCCCTTATTTTTAAGGTTCCGCTCCTTGCGCCCTCCTTTGGGTGCATTATTATAATTCGCCTCTTGAACGCTCTTAGTTCCTATAGGCCTTGAATTATAAATCTTCACGAGGATATTATCATGTTTTTTAGCTGCAGACATAACATTAATTAGCTGATGAAACCTCGTGATCCGTCCAGCATTGCATTCGGTTCGATATTGCTTTGATAGCAAAATTGCTGAGACGGGGAAGGTGGAGAGAGCTTTCTCAATTAGTTCTTGCTCCGTGACAGGTTATCCACAGAACCTCAACATAGTTTTGAGGCCTAGAACTTTTGAATTATATTCAGCTACGGACTTGAAGTCGGCGAATCGTAGATTGCCCCATTGACCTTTCAAGTCAAGGAGGAGGGTATCCTTGACGTTACCAAATCGCTCTTCTAGCGCAACCCATAATTCTCTAGCATCCTTTATTGCCATGCATGTACTCCAATCGGAGTGATTTATCCATATGACGTCTCATCAAGATGAGAGCAGTAGCATTATTTGTAGCCGTACGCTTAAATATGAGCTCGGGATTTGGTGCTTGAATTATGGATAGGATCCCTTTTGAAGTGAGATGGTTCTCAACATCCGTGACTCAACTATGATATTCCAAGCAAATTGAGTCAAGGATAGGAAAGTCAAGCTTTGGCTTCGACATCCTGAAATAAGAAGAAGAAATATATTAGTTTCGGAGTTAAAATTTCCACGACAACTAATAATAATGATAAGATTTCCGAGCTATGCTACCAAGAAATCGATTTCCAAGAATGATTGGATTAGACCGAAACAATGATGTTTATATGGTCATAAATCGATGCTTACGGACGCTCTTAGTCCGAAGTCTTACGAACGCTCTTAGTTCGTTAATTGCGTGAATTTCCACGATTCCGCTTTCTCAAAAATTGAACCCACGTTATAAGAAAGGTGGGATGAAGAAGAAGGGAGGTTGCAAGTCCCCGAAGAAAAAGAAGGAGAAAGTAAAGTACGGAAAGCGGGAACTTTAATTATAAAAACTTACTTGGTTAATTGAAGCTTGAAACCTTGAAAACTTGAATTCTTGAACTTTTGGAAGCTTGGATTATTTGTTGATCGATGGAAGCAGCTTTGGATGGCTCGGTGGTGATGGCAGCAAGGTGTTTTGGTTGCTGCCGAGGGTTGCAGGGATGTAGGCCGAAAGCTGCTTCAATCCTGGGTTAGGATTGCAGAAGCTGTTCAATCCTAAACTAGGATTGCAACCACTTTGCAATCCTGGTCGTGGCAGATGGTTGGAACGTGGGGCTGCAGGGGCAGCAGGCTTGCGGTAGTGCTGCAGGGGTAGCAGACTTGCGGCAGCGTTGCAGGTGCAGCAGAGGCGTAATAGGAGGTTGGGCCGAGAGGGCTGCAAGGCGCACGAGCGCCGTAGGGCTACAGCAATGCAAGGCTAGCTCGGGCTAGGGGCTGCTTTGTGAAGGAATTAGTTTCGGTTTTGATTTTCTGTTTTGTGGTTAGGGCTCGTGCTGATAACATGTTTAAGGAAGAGAGAAATTTGAAAGAGATTGTAGGGAGAATTGTGTTGTTTATTATTGAGAATAGGAGCCCTATATATAGGGATTACAAAGTACATGTTCTAATGTTACAAGGAATACTAATCCGAGTGTGATTAGGAATTCTAAAACCTTCTCTCCTATTGCTACTCCTAGTTTGATTAGGCACACTAATAGCTGATTTCCTTCAACAAAGTTTTGAATCTTGTGGGGGATTGTTGGTTTTTTATTTAAATTCAAGAGTCAATTTTTTTTTAAGGGTTATGAAGAAATCTAGAAATAATAAACTCTTGAGACAAACAATGTCTTTGACTCTTTTCTACTGCTCTCATTTCTTTACTATTCAAATTTCTCCTTTCCATTCCTTGGGCAATCGATAAACACTTAGCATCTCATTTACCGTCAATCATGCAAAGCGCATTAGACATCCTATGAACAACATAGGGAGGTGTCTACGGCTTTAGAAAAAAGAATGACATATACATTTAGCAGCCTGGGAATATTTACAAATGACAAAACATAAAGTAGCCTGGGAAGACGTGTATTTAATATATACATTCAGGTAGCTATACACCTAGCCTTCGACATATACCAACAAAAGTTTGTGAAATTCAATAAACGTTGTTGAAGAAAGACAATTAGTCAGGACTCAGTCGATAGAGGTACTTATGAACATGAAATTGTATGTAATTGTACTACTTTGCAGGGGTCACTAGCGGTCAAGGATTTCAATATTGCAAATGAAGCAGGTGGCTTTGGTAAGGCAGTCACAAAAAAATTTCACTGCTAATGTAACTGATAGTACTTTGGAGATCCAATTCTGGGCTGGGAGAGGGACAACTGGTGTCCCTTACAAAGGAGACTGTGGTCCTCTTATATCAGCTATCTCTATGGTTTCTGGTATGTCTTTTGATGCCATAAGCTTTGACCTTCTTCTGCAAATGTGTTGTAGTTTAATGTTTCTATGTAAAACTTTCATTTTGTCAAGAAAGAAAGTAAGAATAAGTATCGCACCAAAGCAAAAATTTACAGAACAACTTATGTTTCATATCATCTACTTATACTGAAGTTCCAGTAAAGGGTTACATCAGTTGGTGCTTTGTACATTAGTTAGCTGGTTGGATGACGCACTCCTATCATTAACATTTACTATGCTAAAGCTATTCTTCTTCTGACACACTCTCCACCCCCTCAAGAAACCCGGCCAGGAGGTGGAAGCAGTGGTATATCTGCAGGTGCAGTGGTTGGAATCGTGGCCGGAGGAGTCTTCATTATATTACTGGTTTTAGGTATTTTCTAGTGGAGAGGCTTCATAGGACCAGTAAATACTTTAGAACAAGGTATTTGTACATATTTTCATGTATATTACTCTCGTTCCGCAACACACACACACACACACACAGTGAAGTTTTAAATACTGATGCTGGATTGCTGGTAAGATATTTTTTGAGGTTAAAGCTATGGAAACACTGACGTTGTCAACTGTTAGCCCTCAAATTAGTCTTAAGATACTAAGAAATAAGAATGCTATTAGTCTGAAGTATGGACAATAGTTTCTTACATGTAAGTTTACTTAATATAGATTTGAAGGGTGTGGACCTGCAAACCAGCAGATTTACCTTGAGGCAAATCAAAACTGCCACAAACAACTTTGACATATCGAATAAGACTGGAGAAGGTGGTTTTGGTCCTGTTTACAAGGTACTCTTCAGGACCAGTAATTTCTTTTTATTGTTAAAAGCAGAATTTTCATGTTGGTCTACGAAGGGGTTGAACTGTAACTATGTTTGACACATGTAGAGCCTTCTATCAGATGACACCGCAATTGCTGTTAAGAAGCTTTCTGCCAAATCAAAGCAAGGAATCGTGAATTTGTGAATGAGATGGGCATGATTTCTGCTCTGCAACACCCTTACCTTGTCAAGCTTTATGGATATTGTATTGAAGGAAATGACTTGTTGCTTGTCTATGAGTACTTGGAAAATAATAGCATTGATCGTGCTCTGTTTGGTAAGTGTTTCTCGTCTGTAATCTTCTCATACCTAAACTTGTTTGGTTCATGCTTAGAGTCTGCAAAGATTATATACTTGAAAGAAAAAAATATGTTTCTTATAACTTTTTTTTATCAATTTGACAAATTAAAGGCCCAAAAGCAAGTCAGGTGAAGATGGATTGGCCAACAAGGCACAGGATCTGTGTTGGTATAGCAAAAGGTTTGGCTTACCTCCATGAGGAATCAAGGTTGAAGATCGTTCATAGAGACTTTAAAGCTACTAATGTGCTACTCGATAAAAATCTTTGTCCAAAGATAGCTGATTTTGGATTGACCAAGCTTGATGAAGAGGATAATACCCACATAAGCACCCGGATTGCTGGAAATCTGTGAGTCTCTATGCTATATATACTTTATTTTCTTATACTTTGGAACAAATGGAAGGTTCCTCTACCCTTAATGCAGCTTTGTTATTTCAACTGCGTTGCATTTTAATCATTCAATGAAGAAAAGAAAAACCCTATTTCTATCAGCTTTGTAGTACTATTACTATGTGTTTATACTAGATCATATTTGACTGTATGACTTGGCAGAGGATATATGGCACCTGAATATGCAATGTCAGGTTATCTGACTGATAAAGCAGATGTTTATAGTTACGGAATTGGTGTGTTGGAAGTAGTCAGTGGGAGGAGCAACACAACTTACCGCTCCGAAGAAGAATGTTTTTATCTTCTTGATTGGGTAACGTGAATCTCTGCTTCCTTCTCTAACCTTGAGTTTAATTTCATACGTTATCTTTCTCTTATACTGTAAAGTCTTTACGGCTTTTTCTGAACGCTAAAAGATTATATTGGTTTTTGTATCTTTCATGTTTACTGCATGCACTTCTTCTAAAGGAGTGAGGGAGTTTGTTGGACCTAGTGGATCCAAGGCTAGGCTCAGAGTTTAACAAAGAACAAGTGATTGCTACAATCAATGTGGCTCTCCTTTGCTCTCATGATTCTTCAGCAGTTAGGCCTTCCATGTCTTCAGTGGTGAAAATGCTTGAAGGAAGGGCTTCCGTTCAAGAGGTGATCTCCGATCCAAATGCCTCAAACAATGAAATCAATGCAATGAGGAAACATTTTCAATCCAGTTTTGAAGAAAACAATGGTGACCTTGAGAGTCAGGGACAAACTATGTCAATTGAACCATTGTGGACTGCTTCATCTACATCTGCTCATGATCACTATCTTGTCCATCCTGATTCCAGTTATTGGGAGAACAGAAAATAGACAGTTAGGCCTCGTTTACTGAGGTGGTCGGTGTTACGGAGGTGGCTTTTTGTGGTGGTATGAGCAGTAGTGTTTCATTTGGAGCTGGTTGAGCCAATTGGGCCTCGTTTGGGGTGTGCTAGGGCTTTGGAGTTGGTTGGGCCCTTTTTTTTTTTTTTTTTGAGAATGGGCTATTAAACATTTAAACCACCTTTGTTCGGTTTTTTAGTGCACACCCTCACATTGTGATTTGTAGTGCTCTAAATTGTATTTGTCGTCTCTCCATGTCTCTTCGGGTTTTTTCGTTCTACTTTTTTTAAGTTGAAGCATTACAATTATTATGAATTCTGAATACACAAATTTTATTATACGATCCAAGGTTTGTAATTTCTATTTTGTGACTTCTATCGCCTATTTAGAATTTAGGATTTAAGAAACAAAACCACCAACTTCCTTAACACTGATTTTCCGAGATGATGGTCTTCCCTACCCTCATGTAATGTAAGAGGGGGTTTCCTTCCCCGATTTTTGGTTATCACCTGTTTATATATAGTTCTATCTGATTTAGCAGGTGCCTTTCTTTCCTTCTGTTGTAATGTTTATGCCTTTGGGCTTTTTTGGGCTTGTCCCTAATGAAATATTCATTTTCAAAAGGACTTCTATCGCCGATTAATATGAATGGTTATTTAGGTAGTGGTTGTTTTATGTTGTACCCAATATGGGGGACCATTATGTATAACTTCACTAGTATAAGAGCAACTCTATAATTATTCTTTAAAATTTTAGTGATTGCTGTAAATTTAGAAAATTTTGTTTTCTCTTTTCTAACTATTCCTAAAATGAAAATAGTTATAGGGAATCTGTTGGAGCAAAAAAAGCTCATTTTTCCTAAAATAGGGAAAAAAAACAAAATATGAGGAACATGTTGGACCGGCTCTAATGAAATAAAAGTCGCCTTTCGCTAAAAAAAAAAAGGATTGAATAAATACATTTTTGTTTATTTGGTGAAGCTTCTGTTTTACTGCCACGATATATTGTTCGTTGTAGTCAACTTAGTTAACTAGATTAACAAATGCGGCGTGTATATTAATATATATACTAGTAGTTCTACATATATATACCACATCCTTAAAAATACCAACTGGTTCTCGTTTGGTTGCATTTGGTATATTAATTAAAAACTTAAGACTCGGCTAACTTGGAATGTGAAATACTAAATTAGTCACTTTCTGTTCTGTTTTACTCACTCAAAGATCTGTGTGTGTGTGTTACCCATATGTTTCAAATAGTTTGATTTCATCAGAAAAAAAAAAAAATTTAACCAAGGTAAGTAATTCATTTAATTGTATTAAAAGGAGATGAGCAACCGGCATGCATAGAGTTGATGAGAAAGACACGAGTAATAGTCAGGAACGTGTTGTTTGTTTAATGTTTATTCAATCGCTATAGTTTGCACAGAAACTCTAGAACTGACTTTGGTAAGCTACCTCATTCTAAGTCTTCCTCGTTCTCTCTAACCAATTTCTTTTTTAACCCATTACTTCTTTCATATAGACTTATCGGTTCAAGTTATACAACTCAGCATTTTATCTCGTCCTGGCCGGGCACTAGAGATTCCCTTCCATTTTTAAACGTTTTGGCCATATACACTTGAGCCGGCCAAAATATGAATTACACATTAATTCTTCTTCCCTAGGCTTCTTGTTCATTCTCTCTTGCTTGTTATCTATGCAAGCTTTGCTTTCGGAGCTACTCGATTGTCAGAAGATGAAGGTAATATCTTTTTTTTTTTGAAGAAATGAAGGTAATATATATATATATATATATATATATATTATATGAGAGAGAGAGAGAGAGAGAGAGAGATTCATATAATCAGATGACATATAGTTTGATCTTCTTTAGGTTTCTGTACTCAAGTCATATATCTATGATATATGTATGCATTATTTCTGACGATGATGTTTATTGCTAATTTACTTGTGCCATTTTAACAATGTTTATGTACATACGCAGTACAAGCTTTAAAGAGCATTGGAAAGAGACTGGGAAAGGACTGGAATTTCACTGCAGATCCTTGTAGCGAAGCATCTGGATGGATTAATACTACCTCAACAGACAGCGCAGCTGCGAACAACGTCACCTGCGGCAATTTAGTACTGCTGGCGATGATCGGATCTGCCATGTTACAATCATGATGTTAGGAATATGAAAAGGGTAGTATTGTAATTTGTAATTGTTGCCTATACATTATTGTCTGTTTCTTTCTGTTTAGATGTAGTCTTAAATTTCTCTCCGCTTTCTTCTTCGTTTTTTCCTTCTCCTTGTTTCTCTGCGTTTCGATTTCAATAAACCATGAATGTTATCATGGTATCGGAGCAAAATGTAGCGCATCAGAACCACATTCAGCAATACCATTAGGAAAATCCTTTTTTTTTTGGCCTTCTTTGGCTATAGCTATTTCCCTCGGCTCCAAATTTCCCTCTGAAAGCTTCTTGTGTAGATCTTCCAGCGAAATACCATTGATCACATCAAGAGGATCAATGACATTCCCCAAGGACTTGGACATTTTAAGCGGATGTGCATCACGAATCTTTGTGGTGTAACATAACTTTGGAGGTGTCCTGTCTTCTGTATAACAAAAGTTTGATGATGTCTTGTTCTCTTAAAAGAAATTCTTGCAGTGAGTCATAATCCAAATTGGGTAGTGGATGGAAACACATTAGGCAGCAGCTTAGAAATTTATGCAGTATATGTTGGGGTAATGCAGAAGAGTTGAAGGCCAAATTATATAATGTGAATAGAGCCATGTTGAAGAATTGTGGGTTTGTTATGCACCAGGCTTTGAAGATGAGGATTATAGTGTTCACTGCTTTCAGAAGTGTGGTTGTTCTACTCTTGGTTTTCATTCTGGAAGACAATAGCTGCAGTGAATAACTTGAAGATCTACTTTGTTTGGCTGTGGCTTGCAAGAGGTGAAAAGGTGTCTCTGCTTCATAATATATAACTCAGTTATTTGAAATGGTTTGCTGGTAACTTGGCCTTAGAAGTTGCAGCCCGTGCTTCTTCTCTTTTCTTTCTCTACTCTTTGGATTATGCTCATACCCGATTGGCTAATGATTCTAAGGCTGCATAGAAGGGAGGAGAAAAACAATTCAATGGTCTGATTGATGTCTACAAGAAGACATTGAAATCTTATGGTATTGCTGGTAATATCATGGATTCAATATATCATGTGTTGGTATCACGGTTTATCGTGGTTTGTACTTTGGATTGTATGATTCACTTGGTTTGCAGGATAGTATCTTTGCTAGCTTTGCTATTCGATGGGTCGTCACCCATGGTGCTGGTCTTACTTCCCAACTTGGTGTAATTGTCATCTAATCCATTCCTATTGTTTTTGTCACGCCCCTGATTTTTACAACAATAAAAATCGATATATATAATCCCATAATTATACATGCGTGAATATTCAGTCATCAATACAAATACCTGGAACATCTTTCCCTTAAAACAAGTACTTACTGATACACTGAATCATCCAAAATAACATACACTCGCTCCACAGAGTTATATATTATACAAATTTACGAATTTAATTGTCATCACAATAAAACGTAAATGCTCCTCAGAGCTTACTGCATAGCGGAAGTCATATATTGGCAAAGCCAACAAAATTTGCTTCCTACCCGTTCTGCTGCCAACAAGCTCCTTCAGCTTCAGCCACGATTTTCCTGACCTGCAGGATTAGCCCCTACACCATTCACAATGGTGCACCGGGGTTGCCAAACAACAAACCCGGTAAGCTTCTTCAAGCTCGTATGAGTAACTCATGAACATCAATCAACAACTCACATCAATCTACTTAAGGAAACATGCAGCCATGAATCCTTCTAACATTCAATATCCTTTCCACAGAAAGGACAACATGAGTCACCACTATGACCATGCCTTATTTGCTAACTTAACCATCAAGTAGCAATTTAAGTCTCATCTAGACAATTAAAGAAGAATGCCATCGAAACTCTCCTTCAATGCTACCTATGAGTCTCAAGCAACCTCGACCGTTACTCCCATAAGCTATCATGGCAGATAAACTAGAACTCTATTGAAATTGTAATCACTCGTCCTAACCAGGACGTGATTACCTATTTCCTGCCTTGATCACCATCTGTGATCTATCACCATCTGTGATCTGTCACCATCTATGACATATGATTTCAGACTCCGTCTAGTCAGGGAATCAACCTCAAAGTCGCCATCTGCAACCTGTCACCATCTGTGACCTATAATCTTTAGACCCCATCTGGTCTCAGCTCAACCATTTATCACCATCTGTGACTCATGATCTTCAGACCCCATCTGGTCATGAAGTCAAACATCAAGGTTACCGTCTGCAACCTATTACTAGCTATGATCTATCACCATCTGTGACGTAAGATCTTCTTAGACCCTATCTGGTCTTAAGGTCAACGTTAAGTAAGTCGCATCTGACCTAAAAACGTTACAAGCACCTAGCTTCGGCTTTCCTAATCCTGGCTCACCATCTGTGACCCTTGGTACAAAGACCAATACATCTAAAATGAGTCACGCTTGACTCAAAATGTAATATCAATCTCAATACTTTTCAAACAATAGAAAACATCTTTTTCTATAATATCGTTTCCTGAAAAGTCGCATTTAACAATAATATGAACACCATCATGCATATTATTATTCATCACAATCATTCACAAGGATATATATTTCATCTAAATATATATATGTAGTCATTCGCTCAGGAATGCCTACTAATACCAACTATAGTTTGCAGTTAAATAATTAACGCCAAAACAATAATGGTACTTCTGTTCATAAAGGTCCTTGTGAGATTTACTCACCTTGAACTCCTGCTGCGTCTTCAATACAGAACCGAACCAAAACTATCACCAACCACTCGTCTGAATACTTCGTCAAGTACCTAATCACATATGGTTCCAACTTAGTAATGATTCACATTTGATTTAAGTTCGAAACCCCTGTTTTTGAACTAAAATCCCCAAAGTGGTGCCAATCGAGGTAAAACCACATCCGAGACCTCCCAAAGCCTTCGGAATACGTCCACGATCGATGTGACCAAACCACAAGTCGATCGGACGCTCGTATCTTCACGGATCGAATAAATTCACCGATATGAAACGGCAAAAATCATAACAAATTCATTCGAACTCCAAAATTTGCATATTATATATCGAAACGCTCGTATCGACGAGTAGAAGACATATAATACCAGAAACAGTCCCTTACATGGCCGGAACACCGCCGGAACGCCACCACAGACGGTGGTGCACCGCCGCCGGCCAAAAACTCATTATTTCACAAAACTCCCAACATCAAAAAGCTTCATCTAAGCATGCTTGTGAACTTTCATAACTGGATCGAAGTCAGAAAACAAGCATAAGGGATCGAAAACTACCTCACAAGCCGTGAACAGTGATCCAATCCGAGTTGATCGAATTTTCACGTAAACCGGTCGAAACAAACACCAAGGATCGACCAGGGAGCTTGTTCTGAACTCAACCCAAGAAAATCGAAGCCGTGCCGACGTCGGAACTGTGTTTTCCGGTCGGGTCCGATTTCTCCAGTCTGCACCGCCTTGAACTGCCACCGGGACGGAGAATCGCCGTAAGAGAACACCAGAGGGACGACCAGACGGAGGAGGCGACCCTGCTGGCCAAGTTTCAAGGCCGGAGACCACCGCAGTCAGCCGGAAAAGTCGGGTCGGAACGCCGGGTTCGGGTCGGGTCAGTCGAAAATCTTCGATACTGAGGGAGCGGACGAGAGAGAAGAGAGAGAGGGTATGCGGCTTCCGAAAAAGGAAAATGAGGAAATGAATATATTTTCTGATTTTTCCTTTATATACTAAAACGGAAACTTCTTCCGATAGCCATAACTTCCTCATACGAACTCCGATTTATGCGTTCCGCAAGTCCACGAACTCGTATCGACGCGCTCTACAACTTTCGTGAAGGAAATTTTCCGAGAATCCCAACATATAAAAAGTCAAACTTCACACGACCCCTAAACTGTGAAATTCAATTATTTATACGTACGAAAATCATTCCACTCCATACAAAATCTACGAATAAAGCATAATAACAATTATTCATACAACTAGTCCATTATTAATTACCAAAATTACATAATGAAAATCCAGGTCATCACAGTTTTTGTGCATACTATTGCAATACCAGATCACAGGGAGTTGACTTACATTCTAATTGAAGCTCGGGATACCATTGCTAGTATGTCTTGGCTGCTATTGAATATGTTGGGCCAGTAACAAAGCAGAATTGACATGGTATATTAACGTCAAGTTATGCAAGCATTGAAGAAGAACCAGTTTTGATATTTCATGGGTTCCAACCATATGCTTGGGTTGAGAGGGGGGGGTGTTAGGAATATGAAAAAGTTACTGTTGTAATTTGTAATTTTTGCCTATAAATTGGCTGTTTCTTTCTATTTAGAATTTAACTCAGTAATAATGTATGTAGTCTTAAATTTCTCTCCGCTTTCTTCTTCTTCTTTTTCTTCTCCTTGTTTCTTTGCGTTTCGATTTCAATAAACCATGAATGTTATTACATGAACCACCACAGGTGGTCGAGTTGGTAAGAGCCTCCAGGTGTGGAACCCCCACACCCGGGTTCGAATCCTGCCGATGCTTATTGGAGTTAAATCCCAATATATTCTTGGTGTCCAGGGGGGAAGAAGCGTTCTGACAAGATCCCCCGAGCACGGATTAGAAAGTCTTTGAGGACACCGTGTGATTGACAAATCAAAAAAAAAAAAATGAATGTTATAACATGTATGTAAAATTCTCTCTCTCTCTCTCTCTCTCTCTCTCTCTCTCTCTCTCTCTCTCTCTCTCTCTCTCTCTCTCTCTCTCTCTCTCTCTCTCTCTCTCTCTCTCTACGCCTGTGTTCTTACAGTTACTGTTGAGTACTTGACTATTCTCTTTAGCAAATTGTTTGTTTAGACTTTAGACTATTTGAATTCTCCACCTAGCTTTAGGCCTTGTTTGGTTCGTGAAAAGTAAGCATTAGGAAAGAAAAGTTGTTCCTTTCTTGAGTTTGGAATGCAAAAGGAAAGGAAATACTTTCCTGAAGCAAATTAAGGAAAATATGGGGGAAAATGGTTCCTAACCATTTTTTTTTTTTTTTTTTGTGAAAAGAGGAGGATCAAAGGATTTCACTCCTACTCCCATGTGACTCGAACCCATGACCTGGATCTTAGGTAGTGTGTGCTCTAACCACTGAGCTAACACCACTTCGTCAAAACGTTTGGTTCCTCCAATATTCTAAAGGAATTACTTGCCCCCTTATTCTCATGCATTTATTACTCACAACACATTATTTTATTTCATTAATTACAAATTTTTTTAACAACTTTCCGGATAACTTTCCTTATGTTACCAAACATTGGAATAGAAAGTTTTTCAGAAATTTCATTTCCCTTCCTATGGAAAAGACAAATGAATTATTTTCCTTTCCGCGAACCAAACGATACTTTATATAATTGAATTGTTTCAGACTACTAGACTCTTGAAATAATCTACCTGCATGCCCTAGGTTTACATATTGTTGTAGACTTTTTCAAGCACGTGAACGCTGGAAGGCTAAGAGCCGAAGACTCATATATTCTTGAAGACAGAAGTCGTCTTCATCGTGTTCGATTATTCGCGAGGGTCTTGTTGCCATTAATGCATATATGATATTTGGGGAATGCTAGGCTCAACCGTTGGGTGAGGTTGAGTCAGCCACACTCAGCTAAGTGTTAAAATCTCATATTATTCTAATATTAAATCTATGTAGAAGTACAGCAGTTGTTTTGAATGAATTCTTTTCCATATTTACCCTTTTTATGTCCTTACCCGGTTACCCCTTTTCTCTCTCACCATCGTCTTTTTTTTTTTATTTGTCATAACAAGTTCGCAGCACAGTCCAAAACCCATCATGCTACTTCAAAATCAAGATACGAGCAGTGATAAATCTACAGAGATCCCTCATTTTAACACACTAAACTATCAGAAGAATCGAGTTCGACACATCCACAAAATCATCAAATCCCTTGTAAAACCATTCTTAATTGAGACCCCCAATCTCAATCAAACATTTAACCATGCTCAATACCCATCTGAAATTTACATCTTATCAGACAAAGAATATATCTATTCAATGAAAGTCCGAAAACCTATTTAATATTAATACTATTATTTCCTCTCGGCAATGTGCTAATATTTTTTTATTTCTTTCTTTTTTCTAACATTAATACTAGTATTTCTTCTCAGAAAAAAAAAAACATTAATAGTATTCTTTCATATAGTTTTAATATAAATTATATTTCCATTATGAAAAATTGGTCTAAACTCTAAAAACTATAAGTTTTATTAATAAAATATGTAATTTAAAAAAACTATTGATCTTTTTTAGTACAAAAATAGATATTGATTTTTCCCTAACCTTATTATAATTATTATTTTTATTACAATTTTGATATATTTTAAGTTTAAATTTTTTTTTTTATAAACTTTTAAGTGTCCCAGTTGAGATCATTTTTTGGCTCCGCCACTGCATGTCATCGTAATGCCATCCTCTCTGAACAAAGTTAATCCAAAGGATTATCCAATGCAGATATCATAGTTATCTCTGACCAACAAAAAAAATAGATGTGAAGAAGCAATGCTTGGCAAATGTACATAAGGTATCCAAACACCATCAATCATTTATTTCCTCCTCATGAGAACTTGAAATGAAGACAAAGTGTCCATCATGTACTTAGTCTAAAATAATGGCTGCAGTAATTCCCCAACGTGCTTGTAGGACCTTGAACTAATATGGACCTCCGTGCACCAAGTTGGAGAAAATATTTGCTTGGTTTGGATCAGTGTGTTCAAACTCTCTCTTATTTATATAAATTTAGTTATTTAAATTCATGATTTAACAACTTAAAAGTTAAATCAAATTTTAAAGATCTATCTAAACACATATACAACTCATGTTAAGTGACGTAGAGCATATATATGGATGGTAGGTGGTCTCACATATCCACTTGTATGCTCGTGTCATATAAATGTAGATATCCATCCAAAAATCAATTAAAAATGTGAAGGTGCATGTGAAACCTCAAAAATATCATCGACTTGGTATTTAAACAAAGTGTCTTCTATGGATCAAGGTCCACATGCACAATGAGCATTTCCCTGAGTCCATATTAGAATTTTCTGTATTTAAAAGGTCAAGGAAACTATGAAACTGTGGCGCGCTCGTATCAGATTGACTGACTAGTCAACTTCCCTCTATGCACATACTGACTAACACATACTGATCCACCAACCCCATAAACCGAAAAGAAAGTTTTATGATAACAAGTTCTTAATTGAATAGTCAAATGCCCAAATTGTCACCTTTAAATAAAAAAAACCCTAGATTAATCAACAATCTTTGTTGATTTTCTATAGTTTCAAATTTTAATTTAATTCGATAGTGGCCACAAAACCTCTCGTTGTCGTGGCACATGCATGCAGAAGCTGGATGCATATGACAATTAAGTTAAACATAAGAAAAACATGAATGAGATTGATTCGAATACGTTTTGTTTGTTTTCACAGGTAGCCAAGTAATTAACGTAGAAAGTACTATAAAACTGATTCTGGATTGTGACCTCATGCATTTGACGAGGTCTCCTCCCTCTTATTCCCTTAATGTGAGTAAAAAATGGTGTTCGTATATATATAGTCTCGCATTATAGAAATTACTCATCAATCCAAGATCGAATATTGTGGAAAAACACAAACTGATGGTGTAAATTTTCTTTGTATTGAATTGTATTGGAACCTTTACATGAACGAGTAAATATACCACTACTAGCAAAAGGCTCATAGAATACAGATTTTTTTCTGTATCTTTTGCTTCAAATGATACAAATAAGGGTATCTAAAACTCATTAGGTACGGTGCAGTCACGGAATGAAAAAGGGTATTCTCTATCGCAGGTTCCACTAACCAAAAGCCACGCTTAAGACTTCAGTATCTCCCATTTTTCTTTTCTTTTTTACTGCATCAATTTTTATTTTCTTTCTCTCTCCTCATTTTCTTTTATTTTCTATTTTCATATTTACCAAAATACATAAATACTTTTATACGTATACAAAATATGTTATACTTTATTTAATATTATATTTTTTGTATAATATTAATTTATCCATAATTACGGATAATTATCCATGTGTATTAAGCAATGGGTACACTACGACATCGGTATCGTTTAAATTTTATATTTTAAAAAAAATATTATGAAAATCAGTAATTTTAATATAAGTAAATTATATCCAAATAATTCTAATTTTCATGGAATTAAAAAAATAATAATAACAATGAGGCATAACCATTAATATTCTAAAAAATATATATTTATAATAAAATCTACAAAGTTTAAACTTTAAATCAACAAAAGACAAGAATTAAAATTAGTCCGAAATCTCAAATGACTAGAAAATGGAAATACTAAAACGAAAATCTTTATTGTAATATCAAACTAATTTCGATAGAGTTGAACGAGCGACCACCATCTTCAAGCAAAGTCTTCAATCCGTCTGCATATCAGAACATTCAAATGGCAATGTGGGGCGGTAAACATCATCATTTGGGGAAAAAATCACATTTGACGGCCTTTGAGAAATGTTCTGAGCAAATTGAGACATTGTTTGCTCCATATCTTCTTGTGTATCCACCGATATTCCACACTGTTTAAACAACTCTCCCATTTTTTGGACCGCCATGCCTACACACCTTACTTCAAACATTTCTTCCATTTTTTTTGTTTGTTCAGCCATTTTCCTTTGTAATTCATCCATCAGACGTGCTTCCCTCTCTTGTGCCTCTTTGGTTTGTGCTTCTAATCGCTCTCGCAAGAGTTGCACTTCCTTTGAAACACCTCGCTCTTCCACATGAATTCCAGGAACTTCATCCCAAGTGACCCCAGCTCCAAGACCCCTTACTCGGTTTCCCTTCTCCTTACCAAGAACCTCAGCATACATCTCTTCACGGATTTCTGGAGCAGTGATGTCAACATTCATGCTTAGCCTTTTTTGTTCGGCTTCTTCAAAATCCGCCTACAAAATGTAAATATTATATTACAAATTCAAGAATCGCACTAGTCTCGTATTTGTTAAATAAACATTAATATTTCGTATAGCGCTTACAATTGCTTTTGCACTTGCTGCATCAATTGGCTCTTGAGTTCCTGCCTTTCGGTGTGTTAATTTGAATAATTCCCATCTATCTGGCTCTTTACCATGCAGAAGTTCCTGTGCAATTCAAAGGATGGTACATATTATATAAAAATAACACATCAAAATTTCTAGTCAATAAAATGGAAAATAACTAGTATAGGCTAACTTACATATTCATGAGCCAAACTAGCATAGGTTCGTGTCCCGGTTGACTGATTCATTCTCTTTTGAGACCGGTTCCTCTTGTTGATGGTCACCATCCTCTGTGTGATCCATAAATGAAAATCATTAAGTAGGAATAAAGCAATTAAATAAGGTAAAAAGAAAAGCAATATTTTCATTACCTGATGCTTCTTATTGTCTTTGTTTGCAACGAACACTTTCCATTGGTCCTCATCAACACGATCATCATCAGGTTTGTGAAACCTAAGGGGACTATTCTTGAATGGTTTATACCATTTCTTGCTCAACTCAGACTTCCAATGCTTCCAGCTTTCATTCAACTTGCTCCTGACCTTTTCCCTGATTTTACTTTCCAAACAGGCAACTCGTGGGTGTGTCAAGTCAAGAGTTTCCTACAAAAATTGTTCACAATAATTTCTCATGATGCTCAAACATCTTGACTATATGAGGAGAACTAAAACATAATAATGCACATGCGAGCAATGAAATGAGAAAATTTGAAACATTTTAATACCTTTACACGATTCCAAGCCCTTTCATAGTTGTCACTTTTGTTGAACTTGCGAAAATCAGGTTCACTAATTGGAAATAGTGAACAATCTTTTGCTAAAATGCCCAAATATCTGGAAAATCTTGCTACCTTTTTCCGCGGACCCTTAGGAAGCCCAAAGCGGTTCCACAACAATTTTTCTGGTCCCTCCAATGCCCAATTTTTTTGGTTTGGGCCTCTTTGTCTCTTGGTTATTGTAGGGGTCTCTGATAAACCATTGTCATTGCTGGGAGACATTGCTTGTTGTTGAAACATACCACCGATATCTTGTGTCTCACTATCGTCATACCCAATATTTTCGTCCTCATACCCAGTGTTTTCTTCGTGGTCACCTCCACTATCAATAAAGTAACTCATCCTGACATTTAATCTTGCATTAGAATAAATATCAAGGAATTAATGAACTGAAAAGACGAGAGAATAATTTGATTAAGAACA
Source organism: Rosa lucieae (assembly GCA_024704745.1). Classification (NCBI taxonomy): domain Eukaryota; kingdom Viridiplantae; phylum Streptophyta; class Magnoliopsida; order Rosales; family Rosaceae; genus Rosa; species Rosa lucieae. The sequence continues at coordinate 24,379,069 of CM045496.1, read as the reverse complement.
CTATAATTCCTATCAAGAACAGAACCCCAAATCATCAAATTTGAGAGTGATGGGACGACGCAGTGAGAGTAATGGGGACGCAAAACCTTGCTATTATGTCATAGCAGAAACATAATTCAACCTTATTTAGGTTCTAATCCATTCAAAAAAAAAAAAGGGTACAGACCTTAACACATCTTATTATTTATTAAGGTTGAAGCTTGCAAGGCTATTGGGAGCATGCATGTAATGACTGTTATTTAAATACTAACTTTGCATTCCATATACCATGAAAATAGTAATATAGTTCAGTTGCAAGTCGTTAAAGAATTGAACAAATCAGAATCGAACCATAAATTACTTTTAGCTAGAACAAAGCATATTGCTTTGGCACTAATTCTTTCGAATTTAGATATTATCAGAGTACATAAACTACTAAACAATAAACCGAACAATTTGATATGCTGAAATCAAGCTTGCTATTTAATCATAAGTTACAGACTTCTCCCTCTCAAACACGCAAATTAACTCCTTATACTGTACAAAGATAAAAGCAAGGTTCATACCTGCTAAGTAGGTGATTTTGTCTTTTCGATGCCTAGAAAGACAACAGAATAAATTGCTTAAGAACACTTCAACTCCTACCAAGATTTCCAAGTCTAAAAATGGAATTGAAATCTCAGTACAAGAACAAAACCCCAAAAAATAGTCTCAAACAACAAAGAAAACTATCTCATACAAAACAAGAACATGCATTTTCATGAAAACCCGTAAATGCTAAGAATAGCAAGATGAAAAAACCAAACAAGAACAACCCACATGTAGAGAACCCAAAGACGTTATTCCCAAGCACGATAAGACCAAAAATGGCACATGCAAGTAAAAAATACTACCTAAAAGCACATGAACCCGCTTCCTAAAAACCCAGCAGTGTCGATTCCGCAAACCCTGCAAAACAAACAAAGATCAATCATAAGCGATTAAGCGCAAGACATACCCAAAATCAGTCAAAAAAAGAAGACAAGTGCATGAGAGGGAACATGAACAAATTGGGGTTTAAGAGAAGAGCAGTAGCCAAACCTCTACTTCCCTCTGCTTCCTTGGTCAATGAAGAGCAGAATTCCCTTTTAATCTAATCGATTAGCGAGGTTTGAGGGATTGGGGCTCTTATCAGGCGCCAATCGTCCCGCCTTTATTCCTTGTGTTCCCACTCTCCTTCGTGTTCTTGTTTTTTTCTTTTTTTCATTTTGGGCGTACAAGCGGGAAATTGAAGAAACAGAAGTTGATAAGGACTGCTCCAGTTCACATGATTTTCTTTGATAAACAAGCACAGACAATATTAAAAGGATGAATAGATCAGTTTGCAACGCAGCCTTTTATGGTGTACGTAGTCATTGTTTAATTATTTTATATATAAATTAATTATATAAAAGGAGAAGGAGTTTTTCCCTGTATAAGATTAGGAGTCATTGTTTAATTCCTTTTCCTCTTATATATAACTACTTGTACAAACGAATAAAGACTAGATTAGGAGTCACTGTTTAATTCCTTTTCCTCTTATATATAACTACTTGTACAAACGAATGAAGACTAGATTAGGAGTCACTGTTTAATTCGTTTTCCTCTTATATAACTACGTGTACAAATTAATGAAGACTAGATTAGGAGTCATTGTTTAATTCGTTTTCCTCTTATATAACTACGTGTACAAATTAATGAAGACAATCATGTAAGTAGACAACAACGACAATAATTATTAAGAAAAAAAAAATTAACAATAATAATAGATAAACATTTAATTAATTTATTTAAATAAAATATCAAACATACCTTTCAATTGGGTACATACATCGAAATTGTATAGGTCCTGCAATTGCTGCTTCATCTGCCAAGTGTATCAGAAGGTGTACCATGATGTCAAAAAAACATGGTGGCATTAACATCTCTAATTTGCAAAGTGTTTCAGCAATCCGATTGGACAAATCACGAAAATGGTCTACTGTACCAACTTTAGTGCATAATTGCCTGAAAAATGCACTGAGCTCCAATAACACCTTAGCTATGTCTGGTTGTAGAGCATGACGAATAGCCACTGGAAGTAGATATTGCATGATTATGTGACAATCATGACTTTTAAGACCAACTAATTTTCTTTCAGCGATTCTTACACATCTACGAATATTTGATGAAAATCCATCAGAAACCCGAACCGATTCAAATATTTTGCATATTAATGTCTTCTCATCATTGGATAAGGTGTATTTCGCTGGAGGCAACCATGTTCGGCCACCACGTGGCTGAGGATGTAGTGAATGCTTAATACCCATTAGTACCATGTCAAGGCGGGCCTTTAAGCTGTCTTTGTTTTTCCCATCAATTCCTAATAAAGTCCCAATGACACTATCTGTAACATTCTTCTCAACATGCATGACATCTAAATTATGATGCAGTAATAAGTTCTTCCAATAAGGCAGTTGAAAGAAAACACTTTGCTTCCTCCACGGCCCTGTGTACTCTGTGTTATCATTATTTTGAACTCGTTTTCTTTTACGAGTGAACCCTTTTTCCTTTCCCTTTCCAAGTTGGAACGTCAATGTATTAGTTGCCTCCAAGCAATGACTGGGTGGTCTACGATATTCAGTTGATCCATTGAAGTTACTGCGCCATGTACGAAAAATATGGTCATTTGGAAGCCACTTTCGATGCCCCATGTAGATTTCTTTCTTTCCATGATGCAACCTCAAATAATCAGTCTCCTCACCACAAGTCGGGCAAGCTTTTGACCCCTTTATGCTATATCCAGACAACATGGCATATGCAGGGAAATCATTTATAGTCCACAATAATGCAGCTCTCATTTGAAAAATCTCTTTCTTATATGCGTCATATGTAGGAATTCCTTCTGTCCATAACTCTTTCAATTCGTCTACCAACGGTTGCAGGTACATATCTATGTCAACTCCAGGACTTTTAGGGCCTGGTATAAGTAGAGATAACATCATGTACGGTCTTTTCATGCATAACCAATGAGGGAGATTGTAAACAGTAACTATAACATGCCAGGTACTATGGGACAAGCTCATCATACCAAAAGGGTTGAATCCATCACTGGCTAGACCCAAACGAACATTTCGACCCTCTGAGCCAAAATCATAGTCAATTTTGTCTAATTCTGCCCAAGCAAGAGAATCAGCTGGATGGCGGAGAACCCCATCCCGTGGTCTCTTTTCGGAATGCCAAACCATAAATTCTGAGGTGTGGCGAGACATGTACAGCCTTTGAAGTCTTGGCCCTAATGGAAAGTAACGCAGAATCTTAGCAGCTGTCTTCTTATTGGATGTCGTGTCAATAGATGTGTCCTTTTTGTACCGACTAGTTCCACATACATGACAAACTGTGTCTGAAGCATGATCTTTTCGATATAACATACAATCATTAGGACATGCATCGATCTTTTGGTATGTCAGCCCGAGATCTTTAATAATTTTTTTTGTCAAATAAAACGTAGCAGGAAGAGTTTCCCCAGGAGGCAAATAGGCTTTTAACAATTCAAGCAACTTTGTGAACGACACATCACTCCAAATATGCAATGCGTCTAACTGATACAACTTTATCAAGAAATCAAACATCTTCTTCCCTGCACCCAGGTATAATTCAGTATCAGCGTCATCTATAAGTCGGTAGAATCTTTCTACATCTGGGCTAGGGCCATGGGGCATGGATGGACCTTCAGTAGGTCCTGGTGCTTCCCAATTATCTTCTTCTTCATACACGCCAAATATATCATGCAACATATCTTGCACATCAAAATTTGGCTGAGATGATGATGGTCCTGATGGATTAAAATCTGGTTGAGGTTCTGAAGATCCTGGCAAATTAGGATCAACTGCAACTGGTAAACGTTCACCGTGCTCGGTCCAAGGATTGTTAACATATTTCGGATCCATGCCATCCATAAAGAGATGCTCTTCAATAACTGCTGGAGATTTGTAATAGGTATTATGACATTTACTACACGGACACTTGATTTGACCCTTAAAAGAAGCATGTTGTAAGGCATGATTGATGAATGCACGCAACCCAGTATTGTATTCCTCACTGTTTTTATCTGAAAATATCCATTCCTTGTCCATACTGTTCAACAAAAAAAAATTAAGTATTAGGGGATATATATATATATATATATATAAAATAGTAAAAACTTGAAGATGATCAATACTGGAAAAAATACCTGCTGATGGGAGTTCTTCTTTTCAACTCAATTGTATTCTGAATAGTGAAAATACTTCTTTTTAGTTGCTTAAATTTTAATTCTGCAAATAGAAGAAAGATAAAAGAACTCGTCAACACGTTGGATATTGAAATCCTTTTCATACGTAAATAGAAATCATATTGGATACTGTTTTATGTATTAATCAACATCAACTACGGCTTCCGTGTTTAATTCTTATTAATCCTTATCAACATCAACATCAACTACGGTTTCATATTGGATATGTTTAATTCTTATATATGGAACATAAAAATCCATATGCCTTCATACATAAAACGGCACAAAAAGTCAACTACATTTTGCTATGCCTTCATACATAAAACAGCACAAAAAGTCAACTACATTTTGCTATGCCTTCATACATAAATCCATGGCTAATGAACTATGAATACGGATACTAGTGTGCAAAAAATGGTAGTGCATTGAGTACCTATATATATGTGTAGTTAATTTCCAAGTATGTGTATTAAATTAATAATAGGAAAAGCTTTAATAATATTTTAAATACAAAATATTATTGTTGGCGTATTTCCAATACTACTGCAAACAAGGAATGATTAGCTTGTAAATTTGGATAAATTAATTATTAATAGGAAAAGATCTAATAAATAGAAAAAATGTTTAAAAAATAATATATTTTGGCGTATTTCCAATACTGTTGCAAACAAGGGATGATTAATTTATAAATTTGAATAAATTAAATGTAAAGGAGTGGTTTGTTATCATCATGTTGTGGTAGGAAAGGAATTTTGTGTATTTCACCTTTAATGTTGTTGACATTAAGGGCTATGTACCCTATGTCAAGAAGAATAGGATAGTAGGCAAACGTAAAGTTATTACCTAATATCACATCTCCATTCATTTCTGGAAAAGCTATAATTTTTGGTATTATATATTTAACACCATTTAACCATATTGCTACTTTTTTAGCTTTATGCTCAATTTTTATATCTTTTCCTTTTATACCCGAGACATTAATGGGGTGTTTCATTAATGTCCATTTTTCTGATGGTAAAGCATTAGGTCTGCATGCACAGACTGTTGCTCCTGTATCGATTAATGAACAAAGACTACATGGTTTATAGCCTGCAAATTTAAATTCTCCTAAAACATATGTATTTCTCTTTTTCCTTTGGCTATGGGCAAAAAGAATATCTTCATTTCCGGTTGGAATGTAATACATTTCAAAAAAATTTATTATTTCTGTATTTATTTTCATTTCTTTCTTTTTCATAGCTTGTCCCTGGCATGATAGGGATTTGCACTTGTTTTAGTGCAATAGCTTCTTCTTCTTCTTCTTTTTCCTTTGTTAAGTCACTGTCATTGTTTATGACTAGTGGCTTATTTTCTTGCAATTTTGACTTTCCCTTTTGGGGAAATTCTAGCCATTTTTGACTTTGTGATCTTTTGTCTCTAAAGTAGAGATTGTTTCCGGAGGATTGAAACTCTATAGTAGCTGGTTTGCTACTACTAAGACTTTCTCCTACAAAGTTGTTAAATAACCATTGTTTTGGTACTTCTAAATCTTTCCAACATAATAGTGTTGGTTGTATTTCTGTGTCGAAGGGTCTTGGTTCGAACAATTCAACAATATTTCTATCTAAGTCTTTTACTGATGTTTGAGGGAGCCTGGTTAGCTCATGAATTGTTCTCCATTGGATTGCTAAATTCTGGGAGTTTTGATCCATACTTAAATTTTTGAGTTGAATCTTTATTTTTATTGAGTTTTCAATATTTCTATCTGTTATAGAAATAAAGTAATTTGGTTTAATGTTAAACCAAACTATTCCATTTACCAGATTAGATTGAATACCTCCAATCATTGACTGGAGCGGATTGTTAAGTCTTTTATCAAAAACTACAGCAAGTATTGGTGTGTCCAAACCTTGCCTAAACAACGCAGTTATAGTGATCTGAATTAGACCAATATGAACATATCTTATTTCTGGATGTTTTTTCCTCCATCTTTCTATTCTCTTTTTATCAAATAATGGGATTTCCATTGTTCCTTCCTCGGTACATTGAGCTGTGGTGTTTCCACTGAATTGCTCAAATATTCTATGAGAAAATATTTGAAATTTAGAACTTTTATAAATAGCATCTTTATTTATTGAGTATTTAGCTTTTTCTAAAGTCTGTAGTTGTTCATTAGAAAAGCTTATTTCTTCTCCAATGACATCTTTTAATTTTATATTATGAAGTTCTTCTTCAGAATTTTCTTCAATATGCTCTTTTAGCATAAAGATGAATTCTTCTTCTTCTGAGCTATCACTTTCGGTTTCTAACTCATAAAGGATGTCTTCATCGTCAGAGATTTCTTCTCCTAACAATATTTCTAGGTTGTTTTCTTCAACCATTTTGACCATCTTTTTGGTATTCTTTCCTTTTCTAGGACATTCTGGAGCATAATGTCCTTCTTCATTACAGATATAACATCTGCACTTTTTATGCTTAGGATTTTTTCCCATCTGCTTTTTCTTTCTGATATACTTTTTCTTTTTTGAAAATTTTTTCTTTTTAAATGGCTTCCATTTATATCTTCTCTTTTTCGAAGATCTTGGTTGTGGGTTACAGCCAATTTTCCAATTTTCTCTAAGTATATTATCGCAACATTTTCTACCTCTTGCATCATTGCTAATTTGGCTTTTTACCTACCTTTTAGCTCTAACTTCTACACATTTATCAGTAATAAGTCTCAGAACAAAGTTTATTCTGAAACCTAAAGTATCACTTTTATTTATTCTGTTTAAGAAGTCAGGATAACTTCTTAATGCTAATTCATCCCATGGGTTAGGGAGTTTATGAAAAAATTGTGTTAACCAGTATATGCTTGATTCTGGTCTTACTTTAAAATAGTACTTTTTATACATTTGAGCATATTCTTCAAACCGACATATATCGCAAAGTTCCATCTTTGACAATATATAATCAGCATCTTCATGGATGATTTTTTCATCCGTAGCCTCACACAAATGTTCTTTTATTATTTGGGTAAAGCCATGTAGTATTGAGTCAAAGTCTTTAAAGTTGGTTAATAAATTTAATTTTTGTAGTTTTCCTTCTGGGGATCCTTCCCACTGTTTTAACCACTGCAAAGTGTCTCCTTGCAATGTTGCTGCTATGTAGTCTAGAAATCTTTCTTTGGTCCATGTGTTTTTATAATTAGTTATTAGAATGGACATGGATTGTGCCCAGTTTTCTATTGTTTTTTCTTGATCTTTAAAAGGTATATGAGTTAGATCAAGATATGTCCCGTTTTGGGCCACTGTTTGTTTATTCATATTGTCTCTTCTGGTATAAGTTGGACTTGGTTGGTCCATAGGTTCATTTTTTATTCCAGAAGATGAAGTATAATTTGTTGTTTTAATAAAATCATCATGGGTGTCTGTTTGAGTGTTTCTCAAGTATTCTTCAAAAGCTTCTTCGTTAGTAAACTCTGGAAGCGATTTTTTAGCCTTTCTTTTCTTTTGAGTGTCAGAAGTTTTTTCTTCTGTGTCAGTGTCTCCATCACTTAAAGTATTTATTTCATTTTCATCTTCTTGTGACTCGGAAGATGTTGTTTCATCTTCTGACAACATATTAATGTAATAGTTGAAATAAGAGAGCAAGTCTTCATATTCTAAACAAGTTGTTCTTATTTGGTTTAAAATATGATTTCTTTCTTCAATTGTTGACTGAGGATCTTTATAGATCGTTTTCCAATAGTCTAGTATTTCAACTATATTATTATATTCATCTTGATTTGGTTCTTTGTTTTGAAGAACCATTATATCTTCTGTTCCGTAGAACAGTCTGGGGATTTGGTTATCTCCAGGATAACTCATCACATCTTGTTGTAAAATAAGAGTATGAAATGTTTTAGTTAACTCTTGTATTTGTTCTTTAGTCTCTGTTTTGAGATGTCTACAATTTGAGCAAGAGATTGAATTTTTTGTTCAATCTTGCTTGTCATAGTACTTAGATTAAAAAGTTGTTGTTCAACTTTTTCACTATGTGTTTTTTGATTTTTTGATTGCATATGTAACATATCACAAATAGAATTTACAGTACTACTAACAACAGAAATATCCTTATTATAATTTTTTGGAATATGTAAAGTATGATCATAATTTTGTTCATCATATAAACACTTTAAAGGTTCTGTTACAAAAAGTTTCGCCATTAATATTTCATAGATGGTACCTAAAACCGGTTCTCTCGGGTGCTTAAAACCGATTCCCAGAAAGCCTGACAACCACCACTTGGTTTATACGGCTATGTAGGGATATGAGCTTTGAGAGAGTATGGGTTTTACCATGAAATATGAGTGGCAAATCTTTCTATAACAAGATTTTAGTTCTAACAGATGAACAAGATAATAAAATAACAAGATAATAGACAAAAAGTAATTTACATAGTAAGAACACTTACTAGATGGATATGCTGCTTGAGTTTCCTCAAGCTTGAAGCTTGATTACTATATACAAACTAGATATTGAGTAGTATGGTCTGAAGCTCTGAAGCTCTGATACCACTTACACAAACGGAGAAAATTTATTTATATAGCGGAAATGTGTACAAGGGTTTGAAAGGATTACAGGGGAAAAAGGGCTGTGAAGGGACTGTGTCCCTCAATGTACAAGAGTACTCATATATATACAATTGAGAAGTAACTATGGTTAACAAAAAATAACCTAACTATAGTTACAAATTATCAAGTCACTAACCTTGGTTAGGTTAAAGTGACACCTATATATATATATATATATATATATATATACAGATCCTATCCAGAGCGGAGCTCCGATCCGCTTTGAAATTAACGTGTGAAGTTTGAGTTTTGGATCATTTTTCCGTCGCATATCTACATCTCGACCGTTCAGTTTTTAGGTACTAGTGTATAGATCATCTCTGCAAATTTACAGCCAAATTGATGACCGTTAAGGTATCTAACTCGCTTAAACCAATGGACGGACTGAATCTGTTCACCTGAACCGTACTAGCTTTAAGACAGTTATCAATACCTTAACGATCATCATTTTGGATAAAAATTTGCAGAGATGATCTATACACTAGTACCTAAAAACTGAACGGTCAAGATGTGGATGTACGACAAAAAAGTGACCCAAAACTCGAACTTCACACGTTAATTTCAAAGCAGAGCTCCGCACTGGATAGGATTTATATCAGGCCCGTTCCAAAGCAGACGTCCGCACTTCGCTAAAGTGCGGACAGTGACGCAGAGGAGGCGTTCCAGGCGGCGACGGCGGCCTGCAATTTACAGGAGGGAGGCCACAGGCATCTTGGACTCTTCTGGGCTACGTTCGAGGTCAGAGGAGGTCAGGGTTGCAGGTTCTGGGCAGCAATCAGACCTTCAACTGCAGGTTTTCTGGGCAGCGCTGCAACAACGTCGCCGGTGACTCCACCGACTGCAGTCCTCTCTGCCCGACCCCTGGCGTCCTTCCGGCAACCCCCGCCGCTCCGTCGCGCCCCGAGCCTAGCTGCAGCAGCGCAGTCCGCACTTTACCGAAAGTGCGAACGTCCTCTTTGGAACGCCTCCGGGATGATTTATATATATATATATATCTCTCTCTCTCTCTCTCTGTGTGGACTACAGTTACGTCTGCTACTCTGTTCAAAATACAGTTCTAGGCCTGGGACGGTTCAGTTTTGGAAAAAAAAATACTGGAACAGCATAAGCATTTTTCGGTTCGGGTTTGTCATATTTTAAGGCTAGAACCGACTACAAACAGAACCGTTTTCATTCGGGTCGGTTCTGCCGATTTCTCGGTTCCAGAACAGGCAAAAGAATAATACCCACAAATTAAATTTTCATTAATTACCCACAAACCCCCATCAACATATGAGCCAAAAGAAATACCAATCCCATCCATCGAATCATGTAGGCTACAATTCAAGAAAAAAAAAATCAAGAATTGCTGGGGAACACCGCACCTGAGGCCAAGCTCCATCATCGAATTTGTCAGGCAAAGGTTCCCTGTAATCCCAGTTGTAGTATTGGCCACTAACTTATCCCAATCGATCTTCTCCAATTGCAATAAGTGTGCCACTTCCTGCCAAAACCCCAAGAATTATACACAACCCATTAAAACCCAAAACCTAGAAACCCCCAATTTCACAAAAAAAACAATTTAAATCAATGAGAGGAAAAAGAGGGACCTCTGTAAGAGAGTGGCGGTATCTTCTTCGGTGATGAAACCCATATTCTTCTCCTTAGGGTTCTCACCCATCGTTTCAATTATGGCCAAGAATCCCAAATTGGATATTAAGCTGCCAAATTAGTGGAAGAGCAGGTGCGAGTTTGACTGGAAGAAGAAGAGAGAGAAATGAAAGAGCGTGCAGCACAGGTGCGAAACAAAGAAGAAGATGCAAATGAATGGTCGGAAGGAAGAAGGAAGAAGGAGATCTGAAGAAGTGAAGTGGAACTGTGGGAGGCTGCGCGTAGAATTTTAGCTTTTTAGGTTTTAGTCATTAACTCTAGGCCAATGGTAGGATGATAAGTGGAGATATGACCATCATCAATCGGTTCTGCGGGTTTCTGCGTTTTGAAAACATGGGAACCGCACCGAACTGAGATGTTGTACATCGGTTCGGTTTTCATGAGACAGCTTATATTTTCTTCACAGGAACCGCACCAAACCCCCGGTTTCGGTCCGGTTCAGACCGGTTCTGCGGGTTTTCAAGTCAAAAGTCCCAGGCCTAGAATACACTATATGGTCTCTATCATTAATTTGCTTATATGTTTCACATTAGTAGGAAAGCTAGGGCTTAATATTAGTCAAATGTTGTTATTAATAAAGGGTGGCTACAAGTGTCCACCATAGAAGTTGCAAGATTCTTATTTAAAAGATATGCAAAATGAGCAATATATGGATCATAAGATTTCAGCCTCTGCATTCTCATCAATGGCCGGCTTTGAGGAAACTCACAAACATCGGTCTGTTCTTAGTCCCCTATGTCGGAAACACGATTACCCATGTGAGATGGACCATAATATTGTGCGATGGGTCGAAACATTGGGATGGGGATGGTTGGGCGTCAGTGGGATTGAATGCTAATTCTACTTCTTTTTTTTCTTTTTTTTTTAACTAAATTCAGTTTAGTCCCTAAACCCTAAAGGATATGGTCTGGAATTGATGGAATCGGGGAGTTTTATCGGTGTTGAGTGGGAGTCGAGGAAGAAAGGGAATAGAAAACTGGAAGAGGAAGAAAGAAAAAAGAAAAAAAAAACAAAAACTGAAGAAGTAGGGGTAATTTGGACTTTTCGTCCAAATTGAGGGTCAAGGTTTGGAAAATGGGCCCTCATGTCAGTTCCAGCTCGGCGTATGACGTCACATTTTGAGTCAAAGTCAAATTTTAGACTAGGCTAATACAATTAGATAGTGCAGAGACCATCGTGATTAAAAAAAAAAAAAAAGTTAAGGACCAAATTGATTTTAGCCCTAAAGTTCAAGGCACTAAACTGAATTTAGTGTTTTTTTTTAGAGAGAAAGATTAGGAGATGTCTTATAGAGCCATAGAGGACCATTATAGTGAGGGATGCTTGTTTTTTTTCCCTTCCATTTTAAGCAATTTCTTATGGGGAATGGCGTAGCTAGCTTAGGGCGACAAAGGTCAATTGACCCGTCTCAATTTTTGAAAATTTTTAATTAGTCTTAATTATCTGTGAACCTTAATGAAATAAAATAAAATTGACCATTCTCAAATTTGGGAAGAAATCAGCTGTCCTCATTTTCCCTATCCCAACCTTGTCCCACGAATGAGAATTTGACACATAATCACCAACCTAACATCCCACTAACTCTGTTAACTCTCACTAAAAAATAAATAATAAAATCTTCAGAAATTTATTTTTCTTTTTCTTTCCAATCGTCAGCCCAGAAGAAGAAGAACTTCCACATCTAGCCATCATCAAGTCCCTTCTCCATTTGTTCTTCTTCTGCTTTCCTCCGCCAGACTTGGTCGGCTTCGACATCCACCTTCAATTCGGAGCCCTCATCGGCTCAAATAAGCACCAAATTCAATATCATCTTCCCACTCTCTTCATCCCTATGAATCTACATAATCAAAATTTCACATTCCCAACTTTAAAATCAAACATAAATTTCACAATTTCTTATCAAAAAGATGATGGAGACTTGGTAGGACATTTTCGGATTTAAGCAGAACTGACGACCCAAACCCGACTTGGATCTAGAGCGGTGAAATAGCATATATACGGGGACATATGACTTGAGAGTGGCATGAATATTCTTCCTTTCCGTAGTCAGCAAGTGCTTTTTGGAGATGGATCTGCCGGTGAGCTTGGGGCTATTTTTCGGTAGTGGCTTGGTGTTGGTGATGAAAAATTCCGTAGAGGAGTTTGACTCACCAATGAATGCAGACTGGAGTGGGAGCTGACAGGGAACAATTGAGAAGCTTCCTTCGAGCGTTGACCTAAATTTTGACAGTCGGTTCTAGAAGGAGGGGGGGTACCTGCAGAAAACTCTCCGATGCCTAAGTCAGTACGTTTCTTAGTAGTGGAGTAGAGAGAATTGGAATTCGATGCTGATTACACGCATTTCTATGCGCGTAATTACGTTCTAAACACTAGAATTAAGCTGATCTCTAAAGTAATTATTATGTAATTAATCCATTTTTATTTATTTTGTAGAAAATAAGTGGAGTTGCGGAAACCGGAAGAAAACGAGGCGAAATTAGAGCAAAATGGAGTTTTCAAAAAAAAAAAGAAAAAGAAAAGAAAATGATGGATAGCTTAGTTAAGCAATTAAGCTTAATTGGTTAATTAACTAATTAAGCTTAATTGGCAAAACGTGCAGCATGCAAGGATGATGGGTTAATTACCCATTGGTCAATTACCACTTGACACGTGGCAATCATCAACCTATTCACTCATTTGCCAAACCCATCAGCACGTGCCTCATGCATTTCATTCCATATTGCCAGACAGAAGCAGAATGACGAAGAGAATTCCTTTCTCTCGTGAAGACCCAAGTGACCCAATCATCATTCAAGCCCAGCCCATGGTTTAATTAAGCACCACCTCTTTCTTCGATGAAGACAGCCACCAGTATATATATACCCTCATTCACCTAATCAGGGGGAGCAAGAGGAGAGCAGCGCCGCACATACCAAAATTGAGGCAGCCCCTTTGGGCTGCTCTCTCTCTCTTCCTTCTCCATTTTCCTCTTTTCTTTCTATTTTATTTTGAGATTTGAAGGATTTTCTCACCCAAAGGTTTAAAGATTCATCAAAGACTCAACCTCTACAAGATTCAATATTTGGGTATTTTGTGGGAGTTGTAATTTAAGACTAGTCATGCTAGCTTTTTAGCTATTTGTGATTATTCTTGTTTTCTCCTACACTTCTCTACTCTTTTCTATTTGAATTTTGTAATTTTGATGTCTATGATTATGGGTTGTGAGTAATTTTCTTGTTGGGTTTTAGGGTTGTGTCCCTAACCCAAATTTTGTGTAAAAGATGTTTAATTTAATGTAATGATGCAATTTTCATATGATGGATGCTTATATCTATTTTTGTTGGGTTAAAATGCATGTCAAGGAGCCTAGTCAACTCTAGGGTGTGTATTTTGAGCATGTCTAGGATGGAGTTAGGGGCTTGACTCCCTCTAATTCCTAAGCTAGAAACCTTCAATTTCGTATTCGAGGGGTTATAAGCATGGTGATTTACACCCGTTGCGTGATTGCGTGGGCGGGTCGCTTAGTAGTCTAATTCCTCGATCTCTACGCCTCTTGATGTGAATTAGTGACTCTTGAACCGGCTCTAATTCATGCCAAGTGAGTCCCTACGGCCCTTGAACCGGAGTAGGAATACCATGAAAGGGAATTTCGGTCCTTGAGCCTTGAACCGCCTTGGATACGACTACCGCCAAAATAGGAAATATGCATCTATATTAGATTAGCTTCCGACACATAGAATTTGGGTGAAGGAACCTCCCTAACACCCAACATTCTCATTTTTATTGTTTACATTTCATTTTTATTTTTTATTGCTCTACATTTCATTATTATTTGTTAAGTTAGAATCAACTCCCAAACATTAAACTCTTCCACTCATTTGTGCATATCCACCACTAGGCTCTTAGTTGTGATTAGGTTTTGGTGAGAACCAAAACCGAGCATTCTTAGGGCTTGGTGCCTTAGATTAACATTTTTATTTATTTTCTTTTTCTTTTCTTTGTTTGCTAAGTGTCTTTATTTCCGATTACCCAAGGATTGTGGGTTTGCCACTAATCCCCGTGGTACGATAAACTTTGGGCATAATATTTCCCTATTTTGACAATGATACGTACGCTTGCGTAAATGTGTATCAAGTCAGATGCCTTACCTCGATGTCGAGCAGCCTATTTATAGATGTTTTGGCCTGGGCGGCAAGTTAACTTGCACAGCAAGTTTGCAATGACTTGAGCAGCACACCACCATTAAGGTCATATTCACTCATGCAATAACCGTCACTTATTGGTGGCCATGATTGTCGCATTTACAGCTACATTAATTGTTGCATTTACAGCGGCACCATCACATCTCTTTAATTGCCCTGTTTAAGGCTCAAAATATTAACCACTCCCACACTTGGCGAACATGACGGTGGGGATTCGACACTGGACTCTGTCTTTGGCTGAGATTCGGTTTCCGGTTGGGATCATGGTTTGGATAGTGTAGTATAGAGAAGCTTGGGATTAGAGAGAGGATTGGGATCAGAGGTAACAGAATCGACCGGAGGCCTCCGCCGATTGAGCATTTTAGGGTTGGGATTGGATAGTGTTGTTTTCGTACTGGGTTGTTTTCTGGGTTTTGTTGTAGTTCAAATGAGTTTTATGTTTTTAATTAAAAAAATTAAAAAATAAAAAATTTGATAAATGAAGCTTAACAGGGATTAACCCTGTTAAGTCAATGGACATGTGTCATAATATGAGAGTAGTGACAAGGTTGGGATAGGGGAAATGGGGACAGTTGATTTCCTTCCCTTAAATTTTGAAAATCCTTAATTAATATTAATTTTCAAAATTTAATGCAAATTTATCTTAATTATCCTTGAAGTTTAATGGGATGAAGTAATATTTTACACTATTAATACACTACATATATCCAATTAATATGAATCTTTTCAAGGTTTTCTTACCTTATTGATTGATATTTGCCCATATGTGCATATTTAAGATTCTTTGTTAATATGCTAAATCAAAGTAACACATAATTACTTTTCACATGGCACGGTTTACACCTGGTGCGTCTTCAGATGCAATTTTGCATCCCATCGTATCTTTACTAGGTTTTATGTTCATTGTTTTATTTCTGTACTTTTCATTTACGATGTAGTATCTACATCTCTCCTTTGTAACCTTTCTTATTATTAATGGAGTTGACACCTATTCTCAAAAAAAAAAAAAAAAAAATGTAACACATAATTTTTTATATATTTATCGTTCATCTCAAATCCCAAAATTTATTCAACATGTTTTAAGGGTCTTTCAATTTCTGCATTAGTAGAAGAAATATTACAATTAAATTTTCTTATAATATATATATATATATATATATATATATATATTTGGCCAAAAGATTGTGCTATTTCTAGAGGATGACTGAAAATGAGTTTAATTTGTTAGTTAATAAAGTTTGACCCTTCTAAATGAGATTTTTGGCTACGCCCCTACTTATGGGATCATTTTTCGATCACATTTCAGCATCTCGACCGTTCAATTTTTAGGTCTCAATGTGCAGATTACTTCTGTAAATTTTTGGCCAAATTGATGATCTTTAAAGCATTCATAATCGTGATTTAATTTTCTAAACATAAACAATTTTAGGTTGGACAGATTTGATCCATTGATTTTATCTAGTTCGATATCTTAACAATCATTGATGCTGATGTCTTATATCCCAAATTCAACTGAGAAAACAGAGCCTCTGCAACATTGATGAAAACTAACGGGAAACCTTCTCTTTTTTTCTTTACTGGAAATTTGGAGTAAAATTGGGTTTTTAAATGTTTAAATAATACAATCCCTAGTTTGAGCTCAAGGATTGAGATTTGAAATGAATGTGTACCCTTTGATATTCCAAGAAAGGCTCCCGAAGTGTTTACCATATGACCAACCTTCGTGATACCATATACTGAAAATCTCTATACACCCCATTTTAATTCTCTCAAATGTAATACAATTTCTTAGAATTAGGATAGATGATAAGTTTGATTCTCTCCCTAGTCCGTATAAAGCTATAACAAACGAATAAAATCAATGTATCAATTTAGGTTAATTTCTTGGTTACGATTAACAATTTTTTTTTGATTAATTTCAGTTTACCCCCCTGAGGTTTGGGGGTATTTCACCCCCTCTACTTTCAATTTTGAATTTTTATCCCCTAAAATTTCCAATTTCAATCAGCCGTGTCCAATTTCTATTATTCCGTCCAAATTGGACGTTAAGTTTGACTTTTAAGGGCTAAAATGGTCATTTCAACATAAAAAAAAATTAAAAAAAATTCCTTTTTTTTTTTTTTTGGTTCTGTTTCTTCGTTTTTTTATTTTTATTTTGTCTTCAACCTATACAGCACAAGTTATAATAGGTTTATAAAAACAAAAAAAATACTCTAGGACTGGTCTACGATATTTGTAATATATCTCTGATAAAGTGAAGAATTTTAGGATATATCCTCAATAAAGTGAAGAAATATTTGTAAAAAATAATTTTACACTTTATCTGTAAATAAATATATGTATATCCCCAATAAAGTGAAGAAATATCTGTGTAAAATCATTTTTGGTCTACGCTATTTGTGATATCTCCAATAAATTGAAGAATTTTAGGATATATCCCCAATAAAGTGAAGAAATATCTGTGTAAAATCATTTTTTACAGATATTTATTTACAGATAAAGTGTAAAATTATTTTTTACATATATTTCTTCACTTTATTGGGGATATATCCTAAATTCTTCAATTTATCGGAGATATGTCACAAATATCGTAGACCAGCGAGCGACTTTCAACTACTTAGAGTAATTTTTTGTTTTTATAAACCTATTATAATTTGTGGTGTATAGGTTGAAGACAATAAAAAAAATTTAAGAAAAAAAAAAAAGAAACAGAATTTAAAAAAAAAAAAACATAAGAAAAAAAATTATTTTTTAAATTTTAAATTTTTTTATGTTGAAATGACCATTTTAGCCCTCAAAAGTCAAACTTAACGTTCAATTTGGACGGAATAGTAGAAATTGGACACGGCTGATTGAAATTGGAAAGTTTATGGGGTAAAAATTCAAAATTGAAAGTAGATGGGGTGAAATGATGACACCCCCAAACCTCAGGGGGGTAAACTGAAATTAATCCATTTTTTTCTCTCTCTCTCTTAAACAGGAGAACTATAGGATAAATGGTCAACGCACAGCAAGGAGCCAACCCAATTCTAAAAACTCGTTTCGGTTGTACTTTTCTTTTTGGCCAGTCATAAAATTTTCGAATGCATTCTTTTTAGTGCTAAGCTTCGAATTACTGCAACACGAGCTTAGCTTTTCTTGCACATCCTAATTACACGGTAGCTGTTTGATGAAATTCCCTGTGCAAAAAAATCTCTGTGCTGTGCAAAAAAGTGATTATGTAAAATTATCTCTTATTGAATGAATTATGAAATGACAATTACAATCACAACAATGAACTAAAGTTTAACTGCCTATCCTTGCTTAGTGTTTATTATAGGGTACGTTAGTTAGCTGGCCTAATTGTCTTTGTAGCTGTGTTTTGTTTTTGTTTGGTACTATTTCTTAGCTTGTGTTGCTGTTGTTTTTTAGTGATTACTTCTTTCTTGTTAAACGAAACATGATAATTGTAAACCTGTGCCATAATTCTTGCATAATTTTGTATACACATAACGTAACTACATTATTGTTGGTTATTATCACATCTATAAGATTTGTAATTAATTTGACTGAAAATCAATGGCTCACACTGCTCTGTGAGTTGTGACAATCCACTCCAACTGTTTGTATAACGGCATCTATAAGCTTTATTCTTCCAAAAAGGCCATCATCTGATCGAATTCAACTTAAAACTAGTGTTTTAGTCCACTCTTGAAAGTGCAAAAGCTGGCTATCCCTTTTCAGTTACCTGGCCTACATGAGGTATTTACCTACTACTATTCATGAATATTTTATCTGGGATGAAGTGCAGACTTTAGTTGTCAAAAAGAAGTGCAGACTTTTGAAATTTCAGAATTTGCCGGGAAAACTCCCGCCAGAGTTGAACAGGCTCCCCTATCTCCAAGAAATGTAAGCACAGTGTTACCACTCCAAGTTTGAGTCGTACAAATTTCATTAATGAATTTACCTGTATTTCAGTTTTCAATAACGGGATGCCTCGTTTCTTTCTCTTTCCTCCAGCGACCTCACCCGCAACTACCTGAATGGCAACATCCCTCCAGAATGGGGCTCCCTGCCACTAGTTACTATGTACACTCTTATCTCTATCTGCATATATATGTCTGCATTGGCGTGAGATATTTTATGTCAATTGACTTGCTATTTAATTGGAACATAAATATTTGAATCTTACAAACATATTTCATATTCCTGGTCATTTTTAAAGTATTGAGCCAGTTGACATATAAGTATTGTGGCAGTTCTCTTGATGGAAACCGTTTGCCAGGTTCTATCCCTAGTGAGCTAGGAAACATCACCACGCTCGAAAGTTTGTGAGTTTTGATATAGCATTTTTTTCCTTCTCTGCTTTACTTGATATACGAAGTTTTTATGCGACATTTGAAGATTTTAATGTATGTGAATCTGTTTTGTGTAGGACCATCGATTACAATAGTTTCTCTGGAGTTCTTCCTGCGGAGCTTGGAAATTTGTCTAGCATAAAAGAAATGTAAGATATCTTTGAAAGTTTAGCCTTAATAACTGATATGTGGCTCATTTGGTTTCCTGTATACAGATAATGTATGTCTACTTCCAGTAAATCATTGATTATGATATCATTATTTGTAATCTTTTGTCCCTTCGATTCATTAGGTCTCTTACCTCGAACAATTTTACTGGGGAGTTGCCAGAGACATTTGCAAAGCTTACCAACTTAACTGAATTGTAAGCTTTTTGGTGCTCTTTCTTTCTTACAAGGCTTCTAGGACCCAGCTTTAGTCATAATTTATCGCATTCTAATGGTTGTTTTCATTTTTCTGTTTCCCATCATTACGCAGTCGGATTAGTGACAGTTCCTTTTCTGGGAAGATACCTGATTTTATTCAGAGCTGCACAAATCTTGAGAGACTGTGAGTGCATGTCATTCATGTTCACTATTGCTTGATTTTGAAATTTATATCATGACCAATTTAAACTATGGCTTTTGAAAACAGAGTGATTCAGGCTAGTGGTTTTACAGGGCCAATTCCTTCCGGCATTTCTCTCTTGACAAGATTAAAAGACCTGTTAGTACCTTTTGTTAGTATTTGCTGGTTTATAAATCAAATAGAATAAGATACATGTAATTCATGTTCATGCATCAACTTGACTTGTAGGAGAATTACTGACTTGAATGGATCTGAACCATCCTTTCCTGTACTTGATAATATGAGAAGCCTGGAGACATTGTAAGTCGTTACGTCTATGAAACGCATCTCTGGCTGCACAAGAAGTCTTTGGAAACTCAAAGTATTAGTGTTACTTTTACAGGGTGTTGCGGAGCTGCAATGTTAGTGGGCAGCTACCTGAATATCTTGGGAACATGTTGACATTGAGAATTTTGTTAGTACATGTCTTTCATCGATTTTTTTTTTTTTATTAATTTTTTTTCTTCTGTGTTCAGATATATTATCTTCTTTCTAGATATTATGATACTTTTTTGACTTTGTCAAGGGAAACCCAAAGGCTTCTTAGGCCTAAGATAAACCCCTTCTGCGCATGTGAAATGTTCCAACTGTGCATTGCAGCACAGTGCCTGGCTACTTTGACAGCTTCGGAGTTCGAACTTGGGTTGGGGAGCACCCCCAACTAGGCAAAAACCACTAGGCCACTTGCAGTGGTTAGATATTATGATGCTAAATGAAGGGGATCATGTCAACATAACTTCGTATTGGTTTGTTTGCAGAGACCTTAGTTTCAACAAGCTAACTGGAGA